>CAIGQZ010032409.1:6689925-6701127 GCA_903798205.1 Danio tinwini
TACATGGGGAATTGATTAGAAGGTTGAGGTTTGCTATTGGGTATCTTGTGTGAGTGACATGTTGACCCCACTCATAATAGTCGTAGTCATTTAATTATGTTAATTACACTACCTGACAAAAGTCTTGTCGTTGATCCCAGTTGTAAGAGCAACAAATATTAGCTTGACTTCTAGTTGATCAATTGGAAAAGTGGCAGAAGGTAGATTTTTCTGCTGAATCGTCTGTTGAACTGCATCCCAATCATCACAAATACTGCAGAAGACCAATTGGAACCCGCATGGTCCCAAGATTCTCACAGAAATCAGTCAAATTTGGTGAAGGAAAAATCATGGTTTGCGGTTACATTCAGTAAGGAAGTGTGTAAGAGATCTGAAGAGTGAATAGCAATATCAACAGCCTGAGGTATGAAGACATTTGTGCTGCCCATTGCATTACAAACCACAGGAAAGGGCAAATTCTTCAGCAGGAGAGCGCTCCTTCTCATACTTTAGCCTCCACATCAAAGTTCCTGAAAGCAAAGAAGGTCGAGGTGCTCCTGGATTGGTCAGCCCAGTCATCAGACATGAACATTATTGAGCATGTCTGGGGTAAGATGAAGGAGGCATTGAAGATGAATCCAAAGAATCTTGATGAACTCCAGGAGTCCTGCAAGAACGCTTTCTTTGCCATTCCAGATGACTTTATTAATAAGTTATTGATTTATTGCAGAGATGTATGGATGCAGTCCTCCAAGCTCATGGGAGTCAGACACAATATTCATTCTTTTTCCACTGCACTATGACTTCATATTCTATACTGTACATTATTTCTGTTATTTTTGTCTAAGCCTTTTGTATGACCTTACTGTCCTAATGAAATAATACAAAATCAAGGCATGATCATATTTTATTATGGTAAAATAAGCGTAATCTAGAGGCCTTTCATATAAGCCACTTCTGATACCAAACTTGGATAGGCAACAAGACTTTTGCCAGGTAATGTAGTCATAACAATTAGTTTTTATGAAATTAATTATTAAATTAATATTTTTTTTGCAATGTAAATACGATATACTTTCTATTTGGATTTAATGGTGACTAGATGCTAATTACTGAAAACTCTCTTGTATTTAAAGCAATATGAAAGTAGGGTTAAATTCTAACTTGACTTAACTTTTATCTGACAATTAAAGCCATTGATGATTCATGTATTAACTTCCGTAACTATTACAAATACAGAAACTTTTGCACAAAAACACAGCACAAATTGTCCTGTTTACCTTCATAGGAGGGTATCGATGGTACGGTGCAGAGCCTGTTGCGAGTTCAATGGCAGTGATTCCAAAACTCCAAATGTCAGCTTTGAAGTCGTAACCTCGTACCTGTGGTCACGTGACACGTGAGCTGACTATTAGATGATGAGGACTTAAAATAAGACACACTGCATCAAAAACCAACAACGGCAGAAATCGAATGATTAAACAGTCTAAATAGTCTAATAATTATAATAATTAATAGCATTGGAAAAAGCCCTTCAGGAATAGTCTAGTGAACATTTTCACAGTTCCTAGAGCCATCATATTTTACAGCAGATAATAAAAAACACTTTTGGCTCTTTGACAAAAACACAGTGAGCATTTCCTTCTTGGACAGCATCTCTGTTTCCATCGATCCAGAGATTAAGCATCATGATGTAACATGCATAAAAACAAATAACACATATAAATATTGGATGAAATAGTCCATTTGAATTGTACTAAAGTTCGGTATCAATATCATCTTATTTTTATTTTTTGCAAGTAACTGAAGCTTTAAATCAGCAAAGATATATTGCACTCACATGGACTGATAGTAAATATGTTTAAAATGTTATAAATATTTTTTTTATTTTAAATAAATGCTTATTATCTATAATAGGAAGCATTGCAACAGTTCTGAGGAGCAAATCAAGCATACTGCATCATACAGTAGCATAGTGTAGCATAGTGTATGATTTCTCAGAGAACACATGACACTGAAGACTGCAAAATTAAGTGAAAATTCAGAGAATTCTACTTTGCATAACAAAAATAAATTAAGTAAATAAATTAACTGAAAATATATTCCAGCACACAAAACATATTTTTTATAAAATTTATAAAATGTATTTGTAATTATACACTGATTATACTACAGGGAACTGTTTAAACTTTTTATAATATATTACACCATTATTATAATACATCAAACTAATTTTACTATGTATGATTTTTTATAATATATTAAATTGTATTACAATACAGTAAACAATTTTTACTGTATATTAGATTTTTTATAATTTATTAAAATTTTATAATAGAGTAAACTAGTTTTACTGTATATTAGATTTTTATATTATATTATACTATTATTATACTACACTAAACAATTTTTACTCTGTTCGATTTTTTATAATATATTATAGTATTTTCTACTATGGTAAACTATATTACTGTATGTTTGATTGTTTATATTATATAATACTATTATTATAATACTACAGTAACCAATTTTAGTGTACATTTAAATTTTTTATAGTAATTTATATTATTATTATACAGCAGTAAACCATTTTTACTGTAAATTTGATATTTTTAATATATTACACTACAGTTTACAATTTTTACTGTATGTTTGACTTTTATAATTTATTATAATATTATTATACTACAGTAAACCATTTAACCGTATGTTAGATTTTTTATTATATATTAAACTTTGTGGCGACGCAGTGGCGCAGTAAGTAGTACTGTCGCATCACAGCAAGAAGGTCGCTGGGTCGGGTCACAGGTTTGAGCCTCCGCTGGGTCAGTTGGCGTTTCTGTGTGGAGTTTGCATGTTCTCCCTGCGTTCGCGTGGGTTTCCTCCGGGTGCTACGGTTTCCCCCACAGTCCAAAAACATGCGGTATAGGTGAATTGGGTAGACTAAGTTGTCCGTAGTGTATGAGTGTGAATGAGTGTGTGTGAATGTTCTCCCAGAGATGGGTTGTGGCTGGAAGGGCACCTGCTGCGTAAAACACATGCTGGATAAGTTGGCGGTTCATTCCGCTGTGGCGACCCCAGATTAATAAAGGGACTAAGCCGAAAAGAAAATAAATGAATGAATATTAAACTTTTATTATAATACAGCAAACTATTTTTACTGTGTGTTAGATTTTTTATAATATATTTTTATTATAATATATTTTTATAATATATTTTATAATACTATTATTATACTACACTAAACAATTTTTACTGTTTGATTTTTTATAATATATTATACTATTATTCTACTACAGTAATCTATTTTAGTGTGTTTAATTGTTTTATAGTAATTTTTACTTTACATTTGATTTTTATTATATATCACACTACAGTTAACAATTTTTACTTTATGTTATATATTTACAATATATTATACTACTATACTACAGTAATCCATTTTTACAGTATGTTTTACTTTTTATAATATATTATACTTTTATTATAGTACAATAAACATTTTTACTGTTAGATTTTTTATAATATATTACATAATTATTATACTACAGTAAATCATTTTACTGTATGTTTGATTTTTTTATATATTACATTATTATTATACTACAGTAAATGATTTTACTGTATGTTTGATTTTTTTAATATATTATACTATTATACTACAGTAAACTATTTTCACTGTTTGATTTTTTTTAATTATCTTATACTATTATTATAGTGGCGACACAGTGGCGCAGCAGGTAGTGGTGTCGCCTCACAGCAAGAAGGTCGCTGGTTCGAGCCTCGGCTGGGTCAGTTGGCGTTTCTGTGAGGAGTTTGCATGTTCTCCCTGCATTCGTGTGGGTTTCGTCCGGGTGCTCCGGTTTCCCCCACAGTCCAAAGACATGTGGTACAGATGAGTTTGGTAGGCTAAATTGTCCGTATTGAATGAGTGTGTATGGGTGTTTCCCAGAGATGAGTTGCAGCTGGAAGGGCATCCGCTGCGTAAAAAGTGCTAGATAAGTTGGCGGTTCATTCCGCTGTGGCGACCCTGGATTAATAAAGGGACTAAGCCGAAAAGAAAATGAATGAATGAATATTATTATAGTAAACTATTTTTACTGTACACTTGATTTTTTTATGATATATTATACTATTATTATACTACAGTTAACAAACGTTTACTGTCTATTACACTTTTTATAATATATTATACTATTATTATACAACAGTTAATAATTCTTACTCTATTTTTGTTTTTTTAAACAACAAAAACTAAAAGTAAGAAAAGTGTTGTTGTTTTTTTATTGCTGCTTAAATACTGTTGGTTTTCGGGAAAAGACATTTTCTGCACAAACTGACCTGCTCCATTACTTCTGGTGCCATCCAGCAGGGGGTCCCAACAAACGTCTTCCTCACTTTGTGTCTTGTGACATCTCCACCAGTGGCCAGAAAAGCACTCACACCGAAATCTGTGAATTAAATATTTTGAAAATGTAAAAATGCAGATTGTTTTCTGTCAGGTTTGTGTTTACATTGCTTACATTGCGCAAAACTTGCATTGCGATATTTATATTCTGCAATTTATATTGCAATACTTCACCAAATAACTTTAAATTTGTAAGCAAGTAATACTTTTATATTCTTTGGGATGATTTTATAGACCGCATTTGCAGCTAATATAATTAACAAATTACCAGCAGAGATAAATAAAGTACAGCAACGATATACACACTATTCAGGTACAAAAATACAATCAAACGTACAATAACATTGTATATTCGCTCACACTTTATTTTGATGGTCCGTTTGTTGAATTTAAGTTACATTGCATCTACATGCAGACTAATGCACATTAGATTATAAGTAGACTGTTAGGTTAGGGTTAGTGTAAGCTGACATGTACTTGCAAAGTTTCATTTAGTCAGTTAAATGTCTGTTAAAGGAGCAGAATCAACAGATATTAATCAGTCTACTAATACTCAAATGGATCATCAAAATAAAGTGCTACCGTATATTCTTCATTGTATAAATAATTAGATAAAATTAATCTTTGTTAAAGCTACACAATGTAATAATTCCTTGCTTTAAACTCCCTTAAAATCCTTAAGGATCACATGCAACTGATGAACTTTCAAGTTATTATGGTTAAACTGAAAAAGACTCTACAGTTTTTATGCATTTTGAAATGTTTACCTGGGGAGCGTTTCCCAAACAACGACATAACTCGCGGCTGAACTATCATAGTACGATGCATCGTTTGGGAAAAGAACGATGTAGTGACGAGTGTTTCCCAAAACCCGTAGTTTCTCTGTCGCAGATCCATCGTTTGAACCATGTTAGTTATAAGGTAAAATGACTGTAATGATGCTCTAAACGCGGTGGTAACATCTTTTTTAGAGAAGAATCCCATAATTTCTTTGTGAAAATGATATTGTTTTACACAAGCAATCATTTAAAAAAAAAATCTAATATTAGTTTTGGTAAAAACATGCACTTGTTTTACATATTAATTGAAATATATGTAAATAGCACATATAGAGCCTGTGTTTCCTTTACATATATTAATGAGAACATTACATATTCTATTTTAAAACATAAAATCACTTACAAAAGCTAACACGTATTCTAATATCATAGATAATTCATATAAATAAATAAATAATGAGACTTTTCATTAATAAATTACATTTAATATTTATTATTTATTAGGAAATGAAAAAAAATCCTACTTTAATAAAAATATTACTAATATTAATGATGATCACGATGATTATTTTTATTTTTATTATTATTATTATTATTATTAAGTAGGATATTGTTTTTATTTATTTTTTTAAGTCTACTGTTACAATTTTAAACCTCTGCAGAAATGTTCTAAACAACAGGCCCATGTCATATACAGTACAGATACTTAATAAATAACCTACTATAAATTAAAAACATTAATGTATGCTATGTTTTTTGTTTTCACAAGATTTGGAGACGTAACGTAAATTAAATAATAGGTCACCTATAGCTTTTGTGATGAGCCACAACGTCAAAATGACATCAATGTTTTCAAAGTGCACTGCAAAGGGAGTGCAATTGTGAACATGAAGATCGCTAAAAATGAATTTTAAAAATGCTTTGAAAGCAAATTACACCTCGACTTAAAAAAAATCATTCCAAGTTTAAATGTTAGAATGTTCTAAATGAATAGGGCATGAGGGGATAACTGGGAAAAGAACACAGCCAGGAACTATGTTTTTAACTGCAGTTCTAGAGATGCAGTTGCAAGCGCAGAAGTTTGCGACACAGTTTGTAAATGTTCGTTGAAACAACGAATTTGGGAAACGCTAAATCAATGAACTATGTTCGAACTATCAACTTGTGACCTTAGTTGGTTAACGATAGTTTTCGGAAACGCACCTCTGGTCAACTATAGTATAGACTCCAGTTGCAGATCCTGCAATGTGACTATTTTGGATTCACACATTGTGATATTGACAGGGTGCAAATTACAAGGGGGATTGGGGTGGTCTGACCCCACTAATTAAGCTCGAGCCCCCAGTGGCTCAGTTGTTAGCACTGTCACCTCACAGCAAGGAGGTTGCTGGTTCGAGTCCCAGCTGGGTCAGTTGACATTTCTGTGTAGAGTTTGCATGTTCTCCCGTGTTGGCGTGGGTTTCCTCCGGGTGCTACGGTTTCCCCCCCAGTCCAAAGATAGGTGAATTGGATGAACTAAATTCACCGTAGTGTTTGAGTGCATGTGTAAATGTGAGTGTGTATGGGTGTTTCCCAGTACTGGGTTGTAGCTGAAAAGGCATCCGCTGCGTAAAACTTATGCTGGAATAGTTGGCGGTTCATTCCGCAGTGGTGACCACTGATAAATAAGGGCCTAAGCTGAAGGAAAATGAATGAAAAGATAACTTAAAGTAAATATACGTACATTTGGCCACCCCTATAGCTGTACATACCATTGTGAATGCATGCTCGTGCCACAAATATTAATTCAGCAGTTTGCATCAAGTCAACTGCAGCATGTTTACAAAAAATTTTCTTGTAAAATAATAAATTGCATCAACATGTAGCTTAAAAGTACCATTAAAATAGTAGCATAGTTAGTATTTTATCATACACCCATGGAGGTTAAACAATAAATTACCTCTTGATTCTCACATCAATAATGGCTCATTTCCACTTACTGGTACAGTACGGTACGGGTCACCTTTATCAGGCTTGCATTTCCACTGCTAAAAGGGTACCAATGGTACTCTTTTGGTGGGCGTGGTGTATGAAAGAAAGTTGCAGTCGACGTAATTTTCTCTCGAGGAAATTGTCTAAAGTAAAGCTGCACGGGTCGCTCACATATCGTATGAGCAGCACTTCTCACAAAACAGATGCTTTACACATAAATACTTGTGTATAAATGTTGATTACTAACTTTTCTATGAACATAAGTTGATTATAACTGCAGATCAATGACAGTGTCAAATAGCCTATTGTAATGTCTGCAATTATATAAAATAAATAAATGCAACCTATATGAACACATACAGACCATTACAGTCTCCGATATGTTACCACTTACAGAAAAACTACACACAGCATACATTTAGTCCTTATTTAGGTTCAAAACAGCAGGGAATAGAGCCCATAGTCAGCAGCATGTGTAGCCTCTTGTTAGAAAGTAATTCCATCATTCAGAGTTCATAATAGTCCAAAAGGTGATGATAATAGTTAAACATGGCAGTTTGTTCACATTTGCTGAAAAAAAAATGTCAAAAATGTGCTCCTTATTTTCCGGCTTCTCCTTTAGTTTTTTTGGCGCGTCACTCTCGCATTTGTCAGTTTCTGACAGGATCAGGTTTCAAAAGCACGTCAATAATCAAGCGCACGTTATTATCATCAGCTCAAGAAGTTTGTTATTTCAAATATAGACAGCGGCGAGCGCAAGCAAGAAATCGAAAACGCTCGCGCTTCAGACTGGCTCGTAAAAAACTACAGGACACAGGGGAAAAATCTGCTCTTCTATTTGGCTTTGTGGCTGTTCATTAAGATGACGACAAGGTTCGTTTGAGCCCAGATCGAACAGGGCTCGTTATTATATGTTATTATATGTATATATAGTCTCTCGGCTGTGTATGAAAACATGGCGGCTTCTTTGTTTTCATTCTGGCTTGTTGCGTGAGCTCGTGATGTATCTCTGTAAATCAATAGTGTTCAGCTGCGTGTCTAGCTCCGCCTTTGGTACCCTTTCTCGTGTTTGGTACCCTTTCAAAAGGGTGCAGAAAATGGGGTACAGTATGGTTCGGTACGCCTTTTGACAGTGGAAACGGCCATAAAAGCATACCGAACCGTACCGTACCACTCAGTGTAAACGGGCCAAAACATTGCCCGGTCTGCTTACTTCTACCTACGTAACATTAACCGACTCCACCCTTCTCTTACCCCTCATGCCACTGCTGCTCTTGTCCATAGCCTTGTCACATCTTGCTTAGATTACTGCAAATCCCTTCTCTTTGATCTTACTTATAAATCCAAAACATTCAGTTGGTCCAGAACTCAGCTGCCCTTATCATCACCAGAACCTCTTCTTCTCATCACCCCTGTCCTGCAGCAGCTTCACTGGTTACCAGTTCATTTTCGAATTGATTTTAAAATTTTGCTGTTAACATTCAAAGTCATTCACAATCTCGCCCCTCCATATTTGTCTGCCCTCATTCACAATGCTGCTTCCTCTCGCACCCTGAGATCTTCTTCCTCCCTCCACTTGTCCGTTCCCTCTGCTCAGCTATTGTCCATGGGCAGCAGAGCATTCAGCCACTCTGCTCCCCGGCTTTGGAACTCACTACCACCTGCCATCAGAGACATTGACTTCCTCACATTATTCAAAACAAGACTCAAAACTCACTCATTTAAGGTTTGTTAACTCACTCTTAATACTTAATTGCATCTGCACTATTGTTGTGTATACTTTTATATTATTTATCTTGTTCTTTTATTGCTCTTGTTTTATTGAACGGTGTCCTTGAGTTGCCAGAAAGCAGGGTTTCTGCAGATATCATAATGTCAAATTTAAGACTTTTTAAGACTATTAAATATAAAATTTAAGACCTATATCACAAAATCAAAAACACACATACACGTAAAGAGAAAATGCAAAAATCACAAAATACAGTACACAGGTTACAGGAGACAGGTTAGATGCATCATTGAACTACAGGAAAAAGACAAACAAACATCTTAAGGCTGATTTAACTTTTGGCTGGCGCAGCATCGCACACCTCTGCAGACTGCCCATGCACCTCAAGAAACAGACGAGGCTCTTTAAAATGACAGGGGGCGGTCAAAAGAAACCCACCATAAAGTCAGACAGATAAACAGAGAAGTAGGAAGTTTCTAGAACTACATCATATCATTAATATCGTTCAAGATTTTTTAACTAATTAATTTTTATTATTTTTATAAAATTATTTTATTGATTTTTATAACTATTCAATATTTTTTGAATCAAACTTTGATGCATCACTTGCTTTTATTCATATCTCGGACAGTTCTACCTATTAAAGTTAAATCTTAATGACAATAGAACATGAGTTGCTCTATAATTATATATTTTTTATTATGGAAAGAATAAAAGCAAAAAAAAAAGTACACTTACTAAAAATACTGACTTTTTTTTATTTTGCCCTCTTAATTCGCACATTACTGTCTGGTAGTGATACACGGATGGCGGTTATATCCGAGGGCGCTGTGGATAATCCATGGGTCGGGTAATACAAATATATATTATGATTAATTGCGGGTAGGTCGCGGGTCATAGCAGTTGACCAGCAATAAAGCAAAGAGTGGACTTCACAGAATGTGAAGATGAGACGCCCAAAATAATGGGTAAAGTGCAAGAGTACTGTGCAGACTTTAAGTTAGAGGAGTCATCAGAGGAAAATCTGCTATTGTTCTGGGAGAAACAAGATCACTTATTTACATGACTGCAGCGCTTTGCAAGAAGAAGCTTGTGCATTCCTGCAACAAGTGGTGTGAGCGAATCTAGTGCAGCTGGCCGTGTTTTGGAGGCGAGGCAGAATCGCCCGAATCCAGGCACAGTAGACGCTATTCTGCTTTTGCACAGTGCAAAGAAAAAGGCCAAGTAAACATAACATAGCTGTAGTTTAGGCTGAAGTGGTAACGTTTTTGTTATCTTTTTCCTGTATATGTAAAAGCTGAATCTGCTGTTAATAACAAGCGGTCCACAGTGACCTATCATCATGCTTAAAACAAAGAATTTTAATTATTAAAGTGACAATTGGGTGCGGGTTGGGTGCATATATATATATATATATATATATATATCAGATAAAATAATATGTGCGGGCGAGTGGATGATTAGTATGAAGGAGCGGATTCGGGTAACATTTCAGGTGATCCGCGCATCTCTACTGTCTGGCTAGTTTCTGTCCTCTACTTATAAGCTAAAAAAGCAATAATGGTCCAACATTCCTGACCGTTATCACCAATAAAGCCTAGAAATTGGGCATCGGTATATTGTAATATCAAATATTATTGTTAAGTTATCAAATAAATAATTTATTTAATTTTAGTTTGTAACTATTAAATAGTTTTAACTTCAAAATTGTAATATATACACATCTGTGCAAACCTACAAATGTGGAAAAACATATTCTGTAATATTAAAACCACCTGGGTCTCCACTTTTGCCATGGCCTCTCTTTTTGGCTTTCTAGTAATTTCTATCCAAGAATTACTTTTCATCAGACATGGACGGATCATAAAGATGTGTGTACAGTCATACCTGTTTCAGACAAAATCTCTTCAAAGTGATTCAAATTCAACTCAAATCAAATGCGCCGCCGCGTGAACTGTTAGCTCAAGTCTCAAAAAATTCTGTGCGCTCCGCCAGCCAAACTCATGTCGCGCGCACCCAAAGCGAACCTCCGCAAACACATCAATGACGTCACATTCGCCGCGAGCACTGAGTTCAATAACAGAAAGCTGATTGGCTATTGCATGTTGGTCTCATATGTAGTTATAATACCGCAAATTACATTTGGACTAGTGAAATGAAGAACTACAACACCACGAAAACTTTTAAGGCCTAAAATTTTGATTTTTTTTTATTTTAGACTTTATAAGACCTGCTGAAACCCTAAGAAAGGCATCTATAAATAAAATGTATTATTATTATTATTATTATTATTATTATTATTATTATTATTATTATTATTATTATTATTATTATTA
>CAIGQZ010032409.1:6719788-6735688 GCA_903798205.1 Danio tinwini
CAGATTATTTATTATAGCTTTCACTAGATGGTGTTTTATAGCTCTCAATACATTTTTGCTGTTTTTGTGTACTGCGCCTTTAAGGCTAGTCCTTCCCGCCCACCGTTTCCATGTGCCTGCCGCGAGTGCCTCAGTCTCCGCCCTCGGCTGCCTCAGACAACTGACACAGACATAAAAGAAGCAGATCTCACGTAACGTTTGTGACAAAAACTACAGTAAAAGCTTTATCAATGATTATTTGGTGCATTTGTTGTGTGGAGCTGCAGGATGAGTCACACACAATGTCATTACAAAGTTCAAGCACACACACAGACACACATACACATCGCAGACACACACGCACATATATACAGCGCGTGCGATTAGCTTTGCACTGTGTTTGCACGCAAATGTGACAGGATACAGGTTCATTTCCACTGCTGTATGGATATCTGTTATGTCAATGTACAAAATAAACCTGATTTAACGTCCACAAACCGGGATTGAAGCGTCTTTTATAATTGTTCTTACACGCAGTTGTGGTGATGAAGTAAAGCTGAAGTAAATCGCTGTAATTTATTACACACATGCACTGTTTTAAAACATTTTAAACTTGTCAAACTCACTCTTGATCACATTTGATGATGATTGATAATACTAAATTGAACATACCTTTTATTTAGGGTTGATTTGCGCACGTCCTGTCTTGTGGATATGAAACGTTACTACGGAGACATGTTAATACGCTGCTGTCAATCAATTCGGTGGGCGGGGGGACCGCACTCCTATGTCAAGTTGCGGTCGATCTCAAAACAGCTCCAATTGGTCCACTGTTTTTGTGTTGTTAAATTGAAAAAAAGGGCTGGGTGTGTTTATATCACCCTAATATGACAATATATACACTATACCTACACATATGTCTGTCCAAACAGCTTGAAAAGTAGATTTTTTACCATAGGTGCCCCTTAAAGCTAGTCCTCCCTGCCCACCGTTCCCACGTGCCTGTCAGCGGGCCTCAGGGTGCTTTTACACCTAGACTTTCGTTTCGGAACCTGGCGCGTTTGCCCAGTTAGCGCGGTTCGTTTAGCATATGTGAACAGGGCAATCGCGCTCGGATCCACGCCAAAGCAATTGCTTCGAGACCGCCTGAATGAGGTGGTCTCGGCTCGATTGAAACGAACTCTGGAGCGGATCGATTGTAGTAAGAAAGCGATACGATCCGAGCCCGGCTATATCACAGTGTTTTATGAATATGTAATAGGCATACGGCTATATGAAGAGAGAATTATGAGTAGGGCGGGAGGTCATTTCAGACATCCGAAGTCTCTTGAAAGTTCCGGGAGTCTCCCACAAATGCACAGAGACTCCCAGGTGCCCACAAACGAGTGATAGTCTCCCAGAAATCGCGCGTCTCCCCCCCGGACCTCAAAATACGTTGCGCACCCTTCTCATCACCCCTCCCCACCGCATCCCTTCTTGCTCTTCAGACATGTCGCGTGCACTGTCAAACACCACCAAACCACCCCCAACAGCTGAGTGGGACTCTTCGAAATAAACCATGAAACTCTGACCACTGTGAGTAAACTCTCCTCACATGTGACTTGTTTTAGCTAATTTGGTCTGATTAGAAACTTTGCTTTGTGAAAGTGAACCGCACCAAGAACAAAGAGCAACAATGTAACAATTTTATTCCCTGTTTCAGAACAAATTAATCGATTCACAGGTGTGAAAGCACCCTTAGTCTCGGCCCTCGGCTGCCTCAGACATACAACAGACAGGCATAAAGGAAGCAGATCTCACGTAACGTTTGTGAGAAATAATACAGTAAGAGCTTTCCCAATGAGTATTTGATGCATTTAATGTGGAGCTGCAGAGATGAGTCACACACAATGTCGTTACAAAGTTCACGCACACACACATACAGCATGCACATTTAGCTTTGCATGCAAATGTGACAGGATACAGGTTAATATCCACTGCTCTTTGGATATCTGTTAAGTTAATGTACAAAATAAACCTGATTTAATGTCCACAAACCAGAATTAAAGCGTCTTATTTTACAAATGTCTTTTATAAATTGTTCTGACACGCGGCTGTGGTGATGAAGTAAATCTGAAGTAAATCGCTGTAATTCATTACACACATCCACTGTTTTCAAAAAAGATTGATCTTGATCACATTTGATGATGATTGATGATCCTAGCAAACTGAACAGACCTTTTATTGATAGTTGCTTTGCGCACGTCCTGTCTTGTTGACAGAATTATAAACGTTACTAAAGAGACATGTTAATACGCAGCTGTCAATCAGTTCGGTGGGCGGGGGGACCGCACTCCTACGTCAAGTTGTGGTCAGTCTCAAATTGTTAAATTGAAAAAAAAGGACTGGGTGTGTTTATATCACCCCAGTATGACGGTCTATACACTATACATACACATATGTCTGTCCAAACGGCTTGAAAAGTAGATTTTTCATCATAGGTGCCCTTTAAAACAAGCTAAAAAAATCTGTCAATGGGGTAAGCAAAATAATCTTGTTTTTCCTTTTGACATAAGATTATTTAGCTTACCCCATTGGCAGATTATTTTGCTTGTTTTAAGGAAAAACTCACTTCATTTTGGCATATTTTTGTTAAAACAAGATAATATGTTTTGCTTGTCTAGAAAATTTTTCTTGATTTAAAATATTTTAGATTTTTGGACTAGAAACAAGACAAAAAATCTAAGTAAGAAAAGCATTTTTTGCAGTGTGCAGTTAAAGTTGTAAACTTCTAAATGAAACACCCAAAATTACATGAAACATGAATAGCGTGGTGACGCAATGACATTAATCAATCTCTTTGCTATAACAAGTAAAACGGGATCATGAAAGGATTATTCAAAAAGCAACTCATGTAAACACCTTAATCATATTAGTCTTATTTAGATTAAAGTAAATCAATCGATTACTGATGTCCATGGAAACATAGTCACAAGCCCCAACCCTAGAAAAAAAGAGTTGATTGATTTTGATGACAGCCTTTACACAGGTTAGTAGTAAGCTAATGTAATGTCAATTGCATTGTGCAAATCTTAAATTCAAGCTAACAAACTAAATAATTTAAAGAAATATAATAATGCAATTCAATTTAAATATAGAAAATATAAATTGATCTATACTTTAATTATATTGTTCAATTAAAATGATTTTAAAAAATGTGCAAATAAAATATTTTTTTCGAGACATCCAACATAATTGTGTGGCTCAAAAGTATCGGTTCAAGCACCGTTTTGGCACTGGTACTGTTTTAAAAGTATTAATTTAGCACTGGTACCCTAAACGATACCCAACCCTTCTTACAATTTGTTTACCATTTTCTGAAAGTCGCGACAATACTCTCATAAAGTTTTTCTTTTATTATTTGAGCAAATAGAAATACAAAAACATATTTGTGGTTCTCTCTCGTTCACTGCTTTCTAAGTTTACCAACTAGGATTTCTTCTGCTTCTGGGAAACCCGGAAATGTGAAAAGCGTCCATGCCTTCTTACATTATGAATGCATATGAATGTGTAGACAGCTGAAAGAGCTGTTTGCATGCAGTTCCTCACCAGCAGCTCATCCATGCTGGTCTGGCATTTCTCCAGGTTGATTCTCTTGATGGCCACGCGCTCCTGTCGGGGGCTACAAAGAGCTGCCTGGACGACTGCTGTGGCTCCACTGCCTGCAAAACACAGTATATGCACACGTCTGTAATGAACAAAGCACACGCTGCATCAAGGACATTATTGTGGATGAAAAGCGGACAGGAAACACATGCCCTCAGGGAAAGAGAAGCTGAAGCACAACAGGTGCAGCTGATCATATGATGTGCTTAAAGGGTTTATAATAAACACGTGTGGTGCTCTGATGTGTAGATTTACTGTAGGAGACAAACGGCATGTTTGCATCTAACTATCTATCTATCTATCTATCTATGCATCTGTTTATTAATGCTGTACGATCCATACATCCATCATGCACTCATTCATTCATACATCCGAGTATGTCAGCTATACATCTCTACCATCCATCTATTCCTGCATCCCTCCATCCATCTCCATGCATCCCATCTATCCATCTATTTAATAATAATAATAGGTTGTTATAGTGCATGTTATCTGATATTTTAGTGGGTAAATATTGTGCAAAATAACAAAGGCTATTTCATGTACATTTTAATTCATCTATCCGTGTGCATGCATATTAGCTGCAATCAACAATCTCTGTTATATAAAGCTCAGATTTACCATGTAAATTTGATCTGCTCTTCAAATCAACTCATCAGACATGGACAAACACACTTCACTTAAGCAAATCACAAAACAAACAATTCCATCTCTTCCCAAAACCACGGTGTAAACATTCAGGGGGGGGGGCATGTGAACTCAACTGACCTCTTCTAAACCTGCAAACTAAACGGTTTAAGTTCTGCAATATTCTTGGGTCGTCTCACTCTCTCGAGGTCAGACTAAAGTCTCGGAGTCGGGTTAAGGTCAGGAGTCTGACTGGGTCATTTGTGTACTCTGGACCTCATTTCAGCCGACAGATAGAATGCTTTCAGTATCCTGCAGAATGGTTTGAATCTGATGAATTCATAATTAAGCCATTATTATAGCAAGACGTTGCATATGTTTTTTTTCAGATATGAAGCAATGCTTTATGTGGCTTGACAAACCACCTGTAGAAGCACTCCTCTCTCTATACGCACAGTACACTTTACTTAAAAGTATAGTTCAGAACTTAAAATTCTGTTTTAACTCTTGTGAACTGTTCAAATGTACTACACTTTTATTATGTTAGGGATGAAAACATCCACTAAATTAAACTCCTGTAAAATGCATTAGATAAATATTTTTTTCAATTGCTTTGCATAAATCTGTTAAATCAACCTCAGTCCTGATCAAAGCTACTAAATTGTTTAGAAAATTACAGGATTTTAACTCTTTAATTGCCAAATTCATAAATGATGTCACTGATTTGGTGGGAAAAAACACACAAAATGACGTATTTTTTATATAAAAAAGTAATTGTGGACTGATTTTTTTTTTTTTTTACATTTTATCAGTCTTGGACATGTGAATGATTAGTAACAACAGTGGCCATTGTAAGATTTAAAATTTTTCTCCCTAATTTACTGTTGGTGGCTGTATTTGCCCCGTTGACTTCCATTAGAACCACATTTGATGGTGCATAAATACACAGTATTTTTTTTTTGTTTACTCCATGTAGTTCTGAGAGCTGAGATGCATATTTTGATTTTCTGACACATCAAGGTAAGTGCGTGAAGGTCACTCACAGACACACAGACACACAGACACACACAGACACACACAAACACACAAACACACACAAACACACTTTAATTTGCTGTTATACTCCAAATAAATAGATTAGGCACAGGCCTATCTAAAGAGTTAATGGTGCCAACGGATGATCAACAGTAAAAATGACTAATTTTACCACTTTCCAACAGGGAAAACCACCAACAATCAAAAATGCATGATTATATTGTGTCATGGTTTTGCAATGAAAAAATGTGGTTATAATGGAAGTCAATGGGGCAAAAACAGACACCAACAGTAAATTAGGGAGAAAAAAATGAAAGATAATCAAAAACAATGCATCAAAGGCAATGTTGTTTCACATGTGTAAGACTTTGGTAAAAGGTAAAAAAAAATCCAGTCGACATATACTTTTTTTATATTGAAAATACGTCATTTAGTGAGTGTTTTTCACCAAATCAGTGACATCTTTTATGCATTTGACAGTTAAAAAGTTAAAATCCTGCAATTTTCTAAGCAATTTAGTAGTTTTAGACTGGACTGAGGCTGACTAACAGATTTATGCAAAAATATTTATCTGATACATTTTTACAGCAGTTTAATTCAGTGGATGTTTTCATCACATTAAGACTCAAAATCACCCCAGAGTGGACGAAAACATCCCCAACAGCACATAAGGGTTAATTTATAGAGCAATTCCAGTGTTATGGATGTGACATTTGCAGTAAAATCTCAAAACATAAATTGACAGAGGAAGTATATGTTAACATTATATTAAAACATCTCTTTATATTTTCCAAAACAACTGACCACAGAGTGACCACATTTTTTACTTTTTAAAAGAGGAAAATAAACATGCGTTATGGATGTGACGAAAAAAGTCTGCGAGTTTACAGTACACAACATACTTTGTAGAAATTCTGTGAATTAAACTGCACAACCCAAAAGAAACTATGCTTATCAACAAGATAAGAGTTGCCTCTCTATAGAACAAACATGATTAATTTAATTTGATTTTACATTTGTACATTTATGAGGAAAAAGCTTCGTTATGGATGTGATGTCTCTCCGTTATGGATGTGACAGATGTGAAATTGTCACTTGTGTAACTTTTGTAAATCAAATATAGTTGTTTGAAAACATTGACAGAGACATTGAGTATTTTTAAAGCACTATAAAATACAAGCCTACACAAAAAATGCAGAAATGGTTTCGCTATTTTGGCAAAAAACACTTTTTTTCATGACAAGGTTGACATTTGCATGGAATTGCACTTACTTTTCCTTTCTTCAAAGTGTCTGCTTTTTTAGAAGAATTTCTGAACAAAGTAATATTTGCTCTTCCTACTATGGAAGTCAATGGATGCAGGTGTCCGGCTTTCTTCATAATATCTTGTTTTGTGTTCAACAAAATAAAGAAACTCAAAAAGGTTCTGAACAAGTAAAAAGTGTGTAAATAGTAAGTAAATTTCAACTTTTGAGTTAACTATCCCTTTAAACTCCACTCTCCTTACAAGGACTCAATAAGGAAATCCATGTTTACCTGTGAATGCACCACAAATATTTTTGCATTACTTGCTTTTTCAACTGCTTGAAGCTTTTTTGCACAATATCTTGCACAATTTTGTTCCGTCTTATGTAAAAGTACTTGTATAGTCTTTCTTCGGTTATTTGTATTGTTTAAGCATTTATGGTACAGTATATGTATATTAGTTAGCATAGTTAGATTACCGCTCCAGTATGTTAATTATTTATAGGTTGAAAATAGCTTTTGCATCCAATGTTGTGTTCATATTTATGATTCTGGTTATTTATGTAGCACCATGGTCCTGCGAGACTTTGGCCCAATCCCAATTCTACCCCTTAGCCCTTCCCCTCGTTTTGCGCATTCCCATGAAGGGGTAGGGGTGTCCCAGTTCTCTTTAGCTTGAAGATAGTAGATAGCTCTTCGAACAAAGATTTTACAGGACCACACTCGAAACCAAGGAGTAAGAAAATTTCCAAGAACGCACAAGCTACAACGGCAGTTTCGCTGCACCCAGAAGTAATGAGTCACAAATTAGTATCTTTTGTCATTATTGCGAATTTTTACAACAAGCACATGTTTTAATATATTCATAACCGTGTTCGTGTTTTACCATCATGCTTTTATAAAAACAGTTAAAACAGAAAAGTCTAGTGGCTGAGAATTTGCTTTTTACAGTGTCTGCTATAATGTTAATGCTGTTTTTGGTGTGTTTTTATAGTTACGATTTTACTGCCACATTAGATTGTTATGATAACATAATATATGCCCTTCAGTGATTTCCTGAAGATAAATACCAAAAAAATAACACAACTGGAATTAGGGTTGGGTGATGTTGACCAATTTGCCATCATACAATGTCTAATGTAAAACATTGCGATGGACGATGGCATCGTTGTCGTAGGCAGGGGTGGGGGTGGTTGTTGTTAAATATCAATTAATTCATAACAAATTAATTAATTGTAGCCTACCGTTTTCACTACCTGACCCACATGGTCTTTGCTTTACCTACAACCAAACCATAAATAAATAAAGTTACACACAAATTATCACCTGCTAATCACTTTTTTCCGCGGGACTCTGGCATGAATAGGCGGAGTGATCTGTGTCGTTATAATGGCTTTTTCCCACAGCTGGTGGAGACGAGAGTTCGTTTGGAGTTTACTGTCATTTGTATTGTGAATTGATGATAACTTCCTTATTTTATTATTGTTATTATTATTATGAGGAAATAATAACAAGTAAAGATGCTAGGGTTCGACCGTTTTGGTCACATATGCGCCTGCAATTTTATGCAACCTAAAAAAATTAATTTGGAAGCATTTGTGCGAGTGCATAAATTGTTGCCGTGCGACCTGTTTTCACTGCAAAATCCTCACCCCGTGCGAAGATTTAGGAAACATTTATGCAGAATGCATCTTTAAACCTAGAAACGCCAAATGCAGCACTAAAGAACAGATTAAAACAGTTGTTATGTGAACTTGCTGGAGTAAAGAAAGCCTGCAATGCTTGCCCCGCCTTTGTGCTCTTCTTATTGGCCCACTGCTCTAACTGAACGCGAATGGATTGGTTAATATCAGCGGTCAATCACTTAGTCAATGCCTTCTGCCTTCAGATGACAGGAGCTACAACCGCGAAAATGTGAAGCGCTGAAGATGAGAGAATGAAAATAACACTGACAGATTTAGTTTTAGAAAGCACCTAAAGTTACTAATAATGGCACGTCTTATTAGTGATCATGTGAGTGTGGATAAAAGACTTCCAGTGCTTCAAGTAAAAGCCATTCACTGTAAAGTCTGTGGGATGGGGTTTGCAGGTAACAGCGTTTGCCACTGAATCTACACATTAAGCGCGAGAGGTGCTGTATAATCCTTCATTTAATCCTCACGATGCTGTCAGCCGTGCAAACGGCAGCTATATGTAAAATTTATAACAGCTCATGAAAAGACCGTTTTTTTTTTTTTGCTATTAAGATGACATGCAAATAAGAAGTTATATTAATATAAATGTGGGGCGGGGCAATGGATCGTGATGCCGACTCAGCATCGTGAAGTTTATCAGCCATCGGCGATGGATGATGGCATCGTCTATCGGCCCAACCCTAACTGGAATAACTACAGGAGTCATTAACATCTTATCTCATATGAAGCAAGAGATCGCGATGACATGATGTTGTGTGCAGGTGCTGTAGTGCTGTCCCAATTCTTAGGGGTAAATTTTGAAGCCCTTCCCCTTCACACTCATTTTTAAGGGTCATGGGGAAGGGGTACAAAAATAGAATTGGGATTGGGCCTTTATGTCCACACATGTAGCAAAATGACAACAAAACTCAACTTGACTTCCTCAATGCAGGACACCGACAAACGTTTACTCTATGCATTTATAGACAATTTAGTTTACTGTAAGATGATGAACATTCAGTCATTCAGATTATTTTGTTACACTTTATATTAACCGTACAAAAAAGTTTGAATTTAGAAGTGTTTTTGTCTTTTTTTCAATCAATCCACAGTAAAATCATCAGTTTTGTCAACTTGTGATAAAATTTCTAATGCTAAATAAACATTATAGGCACTACATATCTGTATATGCCTAAAGGGCTGTTTAAAACATCACACTTCACACAAAGCCACTCTGTAAAGTCAATGACTAAACTGAACTGGGCAGTGAGGCAGAAAGGCCTGCATTGGTTCACATACTTTTCCCCCTGCAACGGGATTTCAACACTATATAGGATGTCTGACACCATTCTCACTAAATATTGGAAAAAAAACACATCGGCAGGCCACTAATCAATACACAAAACAGAGCAGAAGGACAAAATATGCCAAAAAACATTCACCTAAGTAGTTTGTGTGTATATACAGATATGTACAAAAGTACAATTTTCACCTTCATTGTGTGTTTTACTCTACTATATTAAATAAGCGTTTGCATGAAATATTTTTTGTATTATTAAATTGTGTCTATCCCTACATTCTGGTTCTTTATTAGTTACTAATAACTTCAACAAATTAACTAGTAACTAATAATAGCTTTTACGAGTTAAAGTTATTATATATAAATATAGTTAACCTTCAGTTATATAGTATATACAGTTGAAGTCAGATTTATTAGCCCTCCTGAATTATTAACCCACCTGTATATTTTGATCCCAATTGATCCCAAACATTTCTAAACATAATAGTTTTAATAACTCATTTCTAATAACTGATTTATTTTATCTTTGCCATGATGACAGTAAATAATATTTCAGTAGATATTTTTCAAGATATTTAACTTAAAGTGACATTTAAAGGCTTAACTAGGTTAATTAGGCAATTTAGGGTAATTAGGCAAGTCATTGTATAATGATGGTTTGTTCTGTAGACAATATTGGAAAACAATATTGCTAAAAGGGGGCTAATAATAATGACCTTAAAATAGTTAAAAAAAACTGCTTTTATTCTAGCCTAAATAAAACAATTAAGACTTTCTTCAGAAGAAAAAATATTATCAGGCATACTGTGAAAAATTGCTTGCTCTGTTAAACATCATTTGGGAAATATTTGATAAAGAAAAAAATTACAGGAAGGCGAATAATTGTGACTTTTGTGTGTGCATGTTCATTGAAGTGCATTAAGTGTATATGACACACCATCACATATGCGACTGTAAACACAAACATGCGCAAACACAAACACAGTGTTGCTATTCACACCGCAGGAGTGTGTGACACTCTGCCAACTGCGGCTGACAGATAAGGGGTCCCAACCAAACACACGGGACCCGTCGACACGAGAACAGCTACACACTATGCTCACAGCTAATGCTAGCTCTTATCTGAACTGATAGCAAACTGCTTTAACATGCATCACAAGCTCTTTGTGCTCATAGCCATGAAGACGGTCTTCTGTGCTTCTGTTTTTATTTGCACACACATGCACCGGTTCATTAATAACAGGGCGACTTTATTTAAATCACATTTCAGAGGTTTGAGGAGGAGGTGAAATGTCAAACAATGAAAAATAGAGAAAGAAAATGTCACAGTTTAATGTTATTATTAGGAAAGGTTCATCACCCATAAAAAAAGAAATGTCATATACATATTTATGTCATTATTTGAGATTTTATAGGCAATAGTTTATACACGCTAAAATAAAATATTACTACCCTAAACTTTTCTGCTCATCTCAACTTGCATCAATCAAACAGACTAAAACAGACTAAAATATCAAGTTAAAATTTCTATAACTTAAAAAAATAGATTTGATTGAAATTGATTAACTTAAAATATTTTTTCTTTATTTATTATCAATTTTCTTATTCATTTATATATTTATTATTTTATTACTATTATTATTTATAAATCAATTGCTATTATTTTATTATTTTAAAAATATTACTATTTTATTTTTATTATTTATTTTTCTCTTTAGCATAGTTAAAATGGACATCGTTTGTCGGTTTGATTCAATTTGATTCTTATTAATAGTTAAAATGTTAGTAAAAAGAAATACGAAGAAAAAAGTTAACAACATAAAAAAATTATTTTATGGCTTCAGACAGAAGACATGCTTGGACGGATTGACAGATAAACAAAAGGATGGACGGATGGACGGACTGATGGACTGACGGATAGACGGATGGAAAAATAGATTGAAAACTGAATGGATGGATGGAAAAACAATAAAAAAATTTATGTATTAATGGTTAAAAATGAATCAATGGATGGAAAAACAGAAGGATGGTTGGACAGATGGATGGACAGAGAAACAGAACGATGGAAAAACGGATGAACAGATGGATGGATTGAAAAACAAATAGATGAATGGAAAAACATATGACTGGATGGATGGACGGATGGAAAAACAGATGGATGGATGGATGGATGGATGGATGGATGGATGGATGGATGGATGGATAGAGGGACGGACGGACGGAAAAACAGAAGGATAGATGGACGAATGGAAAAACAGATGGATGGATGGAAAAACAAATGGATGGATGCATGGATGGAAAAACAAATGGATGGATGCATGGATGGACGGATGGAAAACAGAACAATGGAAAAACAGATGCATAGAAGGAAAAATGGATGGATGGATGGATAGGAAAATGGATGGATAGATCAGATGGATGAATGGATGGATGGAAAAATGGATGGATGGAAAAACAAATGGATGGATGGAAAACAGATAGATGGATGGGTGATGGAAAAATGAACGGATGGATGGAAAAACAGATGGATGGATGTATGGATGAAGGGAAAAACGGATGGATGGATGGATGGATGGATGGATGGATGGATGGATGGATGGATGGATGGATGGATGGATGGATGGACGGATGGATGGATGGATGGATGGATGGACGGATGGACAGATAGACGGAAAAACAGAAGGATGGATGGACAAATGGATGGATGGATGGAAAACGGATGGATGGATAGAAAAATAGATGGATGGATGGACAAAGGGAGGGACAGAAAAACAGAACGATGGAAAACAGCTGGCTGGCTGGATGGAAGAAAAACTGATGGATGGATGAAAAACAAATGGATGGATGGATGGATGGATGGTTTATGACATGATGAGCAAGCGAGTGAATATTTTGTATTAAAACAGGAAAGCATAATAAAAGGGATACAGGGCTATTGTGGCTGCAGTGTGTCGCGTGACAAACATGAAACGTCGCCACTGAAACATTAAGGGTGAACGTTCTAAAATAATGAGCGCCTAACAAAACTCACTCCCGGGGCCAGATAGAAACTTTTACACTCAACAGTAAAAGGGTTAACAACAGTAGTAAAGCAGCGGTGGTAAAGTTACTTTAAACTTTGCATTGCATGAGTAAAGTCGTTTTTATTCACTCTGCTTTTTTAATTTTTCCATCTGTTGTCATGTATAGCTGCACTGCAAAAAAGCTTTTCTGACTTAGTCTCGTTTAGGCATGGGCCGATATAAGATTCTGACGGTATGATAACCTTGGATAAAAATATCACTGTATTACGGTTTTGTGATTACTGCTCTAAAATAAGTTCTTTAATTGTCTGGGTAAAAAATAAAAACTTTTTCCCCCTTTCTTTAACATAATATATTTTATTTTGTGAAATGTTTTTATTATTTTGAAGCAGTAAGCATATCAGGCTGAATAATTCAAATGAATCATTGACTTCTGCTGTCTTCATTTGTTCCAAAAACACAGATTTCTTTACAATTTAAAACAGCATCTTTAGATATCTTTTCTGCTGGAGATACTGTTGTCCTAAAAAAAAAAAGTAAATAAAAAACCTTACAAATACCTTAGGAACGGTATTACAGAAAATTTTGGTGGTTTTAAAACCTTGACTTTTCCAAACCGCAGTATACCTTTAAAACTGTTATCGTCCCATTTCGTTTACAGTCGTCTCGTTTACAGTCCAAATATCTAACAAATCTTAAATAAAGACAAAAATGGCATGAGAAATTAAGTGAGGCTTAAAATTTCTGTTTGAGATCTCATTAAGATAATTTTGTCTAACCCCGTTGGCAAATAATTGTGCTTGTTTTAAGCAAACAATCACTTAATTCTGAGGTGGGTTTTTTTCAGAAAACAAGACATCATTTTTCATGCTATTTCATCTGTCTAGTAGGTATCTTGATTTAAGTTATTTTTTATATATATTTGGATTGAAAACAGGACAACGCAATTTTTTTTGTTTTTAATCTTTTGATTTGATTTATTTATTTATTTTCGAACAGAAATATCGTACATAAAATATCTTCAACAACAACAACAACAACACAAAAAAATAATAATCCATTTTAAGATTATTTCTTCTTATTATTTCTTCTTTTACTTATCTCTCTTCTTTTTACATAAGACATATTTTATCCTTTTGGCATCTTTGGCATATTATATATTTAATTCCATTTGGTTCCATGCATTTACATTTTATAACATAGACCACCCCCCCCCCCAAAAAAAAAACAAAAACATAGTACTGCAAATAGCCATTAACTAAAATTTCATCATACCTTTCTCATTTTATACTATTACAATCACCTTCATCATTATATTCCTTTAATAATATATATTTTATACAACTTTTAAATTGATTAATATCCTGACATTGTTTGAGAATCTGTTCTAAACTGTTCCATAATTTCACACCACATACAGACATACACAAACTTTTTGTTTTAACTTTGACTAGTTTTTAATCTTTTAATTGTATTATTATTATTATTATTATTATTATTATTATTATTATTACTACATCTCAGGGATGTAGTTATAGAAGATTTTAGTTCTGTTTTTGAATAAAGGGTTGGAAAAGAATGCATTTTTATTAAAAATTTTTATCCGATTCATCAATTCATAGAAAAAATTATCGACAGATTAATCGGTTATTAAAATAACTATTAGTTGCAGCCCTATTAATCAATGTGTGTTGGGACAACATGAAGAAATTTTGTGGAACCCAGCATTTTTAACAGTGTATGACTGTCACATCATCTTACAATGTTATATGGTTGTCATTTGTGTGTTTTAATAAACAAAAAATAAAAATCATTTGGGCATCACGGTGGCGCAGTGGGTAGCACGATCGACTCACAGCAAGAAAGTCGCTGGCTTGAGTCTCGGCTGTGTCAGTTGGCATTTCTGTGTGGAGTTTGCATGTTCTCCCAGTGTTGGCGTGGGTTTCCTCCGGGTGCTCCGATTTCCCTCACAAGTCCAAAGACATGTGGTATAGGTTAATTGGGTAAGCTAAAAAAAATTCCGTAGTGTATGTGTGTGAATGAGTGTGTATGGATGTTTACCATTGATGAGTTGCAGCTGGAGGGCATCCGCTGTGTAAAACATGTGCTGGATAAGTTGGAGGTTCATTCTGCTATGGCGACCCCTGATTAATAAAGGGACTCAGCCGAAAAAGAAAAATGAATGAAAATAATTTTCTAAACAAGCTATAAAAACTACATGCTCTTTTATTGAATTAGAAGCAACTCCACCATTCGGCCAGCAGAGGGAGTGCTGAAACCTGCACAAATGCATTGCATGCAGCAAATGACACCTCTGTAAATCTCACACGCGCACACACACACTGCAAAGGCGTGCAGATAATAACATCCTCATACACACATACACCACACTGCACAACCCCAACACAACTCTCAACATCTAACATCACTCCTCCTGTCACCACTGTCAATAGCGACTGCGCATTGCATCAACTTCCAAACCACTAAAACTAACTTGCACTTGAAAATAACCTTCCCTGGCTGCATGTGTCATAATAAACAACACCTCCGCTATAAACATCACCTTTGCGAACACACGCTGTTATAAAGCATCATCACACACATAAACACACACAAACACATACATACACACCACAACCTCTAATATGATTCCTTGGATTTACTAAAAAACATTTACGTTAAAGGGTTGTAAATAATTTATTTGGGCTGAATTTAAACAAACAAATTAAGTTAAACTAAGTGTAATTTGTTTAAATTCAACACATAAATTGTTTAAAACAATTTTGCAGTTTTTTTCAGTGAACGATTGAGGCAAAGTTGGATTTATTTTCGCACTTTCAGGGTTTCTCCCTAATATAATGTCGGTAAAGTATTATTTGCTAATTCTAAGTATGGAAATTATAATAACAGCCAATGACTATCACGCACAACACGGTTCACAGTGAAATAAACAGTGCTAATGTTGTTTTGAAGTAATACCTGCCTGATTTAAGACAGAATATTCAAGATAGCATGGTAAAATATATAGGGACCGTGCTGGGAACTATTTATAAAACCAACTTCATCTCATATAAAGACTGAAAAAAAGGATTCAAAGATGATTCCTTGGATTTACTTAATTTTTATGTTAAAGGGTTGTAAATAGTTTATTCGGGCTGAATTTAAACAAACAAATTAAGCTGAACATCACTACATGTAATTTGTTTGTTTAAATTCAACACATATAAATAGTTTGAAACAACTTTGCAGTATTTTTTTCAGTGAATGAATGAGGTAAAGGTGGTTTTATATTCACACTTTCAGGGTTTCTCCTTAATATAATTTCAGTAAAGTATTATTAGCTAATTCTAAATATGAAAATTATAATAGCAGC
>CAIGQZ010032409.1:6735698-6748146 GCA_903798205.1 Danio tinwini
ATGTTGTTTTGAAGTAATACCTGCCTGATTTTAGACTGAATATTCAATGTAGCATGGTAAACTAGAAACCGTGTCACAAGATTTTACTGTTCAAAAATGAATGAATGTTCAATATAAAACCAAGTTTATCTCAATTATGAGGTAAAGTTGGTTTTATATTCGCATATTCAGGACTCCTTAACAATATGACTTCAGAAAAGTATGCTTTGCAAATATTAAATGGGAAAATAACATTAGCAGTCATTGACTATCAAAGAACAATATTTTTGACAGTGAATTAATTATTGCCAATGTTTAATTTGAGACTGAGTGTTCAAAGTAGCACGGTACACAATATAGGGACCTTGTCACAAGTTGTCACTGTTCAAAAATGAACAAATGCGCGAATATAAAAGCAACTTTACCTCAATGACACACTGTGCAGCACTTGTCACATCCGGATTGCATTACTGTACATATGAGCAAAAAAAGCCGGTAGGCCCAAATCCAAAGCAGCAAACCGCAGCCACTGACGGGCTTCAAATCCATCAGTAAGTACCCACCGATCACCTCCTGGAGCTCGTACGCCTCCTTGACGATGGGCCAGCCGGTTGTGGGCGCGGGCTGCGGGGACTGGAGGGCCGCCGGGGAGTCGCTGTGCTCCGCCATGGGTCTGCCGTGAGGGTCGCTCCGCTGCTGGATAACATTCACTACCGCCTGCGTCGAACACATCCGGAGAGACACATCGCGAATCCTACTACAGCTAGGGCTGAGCTCATGCATATTCATTCGGGCGCGATGACGTCTCCACAGGCGTGCTCGTGAATATTCAGTAGAGGTATGAGTATGCAGCAGGTCGCGGTGACGTCAGTGGGTGACCTTCGAACGAGCGTCTGTTTTGTTCTGTTCATTTTTTTTGTTGTTGTTTACACATGATTGCAAATAAAACACACTAATGACATTTATTATGAGTGTTGTTTATGTTTAATCGACTTTGCGTTATTAGCTAAACATCATTGTAAATAAAGAAATGCCTTCTAAAGCTATTTTAAAAGTATTTAGTTTAGTTTTATTATTTGTTTTTCATATGAGACACACATACACGCATATAACAACAATAATAATAAAATATTAATAATAACAATAATAATAATAATAAAATAAATATTAAATACATATAAATAAATATCAAAATAATAATAATAATAATAATAATAATAATAATAATAAATATTAAATAAATATTAATAAAGAAATATCCTAATAATAATAAATATTAAATTTTGTGTACATAAATCAGTATGATGAAAATTACATTTTGCATTTTACAATAGGACAAAAAAAATGTTGTTATAAATATTTTAGGTCTGCTGAAATGGCAAAATCGTAGATATTGTTTTCTTTGTTATGTTTTATTATATTAATTTAATTAGCCTGTATGATATAAATTTTATATTTTATTATATTATGCACGTAATAAGTCAAAACTGTGTAAAAACATATGTTAGAAGAAACCTTAAGAATGCCAAAATATATATAGTTTTGATATAATAATTACATACAATATACATACATACATACATACATACATACATACATACATACATACATACATACATACATACATACATATATATATATATATATATATATATATATATATGTATGTATGTATATACTAATAACTAGCATGTATAGTTCAAGATTTTATTATTGTTTGCATTCGCTGGTGTACAACTTTATAAATAATTTAAAAAAATAAAAAAATTAAAAGCCTATTATTTCAAGAGACACTGAGCTGAATTGTCCAGCAGGAGACGCCAATAAATAAGATTTCACAGCCAAAAGAGCTAATGACAGGTGGCCCGCTATAGTTTGTCAATGCTTTTATTTTGAAATTGTTGATGGAGTTTATGCCAAGAGACACAGTGTAATAAAACAAATAGTGCTTAATTACCTGTAAAGACAACAAAATATTATTAGCAAAATATTATATTTAAACAATAAAATGTAGGCCTTATTAAAATTAATAATGCATTTAATTTAAAAGTGAAAAGAACATTGTGCTTTTAAGAAGAGTAAAACACAAAATCAAAAAGGAATAAAGTTTAGTTTATAACCATAAGCACATGTTTTTTACAGGTAACTAAAACTATTTAAGATCTTGTTGTTAATTAAAGAAAAGCTCAAATGAATCATACAATTAAAATCTTGTCTTGTCGGCTGATTAGGCTGACAATCAAGTAAATGACAATAATTCATTCATTTTCCCTCGGCTTAGTCTCTTTATTTATTAGGGGTCACCACAGCAGAATGAACCACCAACTTATCCAGCATATGTTTTACATAACGCATGCCCTTCCGATCAGCTGGTTGATCAGTCCCAGGCCAGTGTCTTATTGCCAGTTTGTGATAGGGATTTGACCAGATCCTCAATCTGTTTGTTTTGGGTTCAGGTGTTTAGTCCAAGATAGGTTTTTCAGAATTTGTGTGTTTTTCCAGAAGTCTAGGGTTACGATTGGGTTGGGGTTATGCCCTTTAAATTCCTGACGGTTGGGTTTAGGGTTTGGTGTGGGTGAGGTTGTCCCTTAAAATTTAGGTTGGGGTTAGGGTTTGGGTTAGGCGAGATAAAAAGTTGTTCATGTTAACTCACTGTGCATTAAATAATGAATTAGGATTTCAGTAATGTATTAGTAAATGCTAAAAGTTAATTATTAAACATATGAAGTCTTTATTTAAAGTGCTGTGTAAAATATCTGTATATTTTGTGATGGGTTAAATAATGCCAGAATCATATTATTATCATTTTGTTGATCTTTGATCTCAAGGGATAGTTCACACAAAAATGAAAAATCCTATCATCATTTACTTATCCTTTATAGTTTCAAACTCCAGTTTCTTTCTTCCGTTGAACACAAAAGAAGACATTTAGAAAAATGTTGAAAACCTGTAACCATTGACTTTCATAGTATTTATTTTTCCTAATATGGAAGTCAATGGATACATGTTTTCGTCTTTCTTCAAAATAGCTTCTTTTGTGTTCAACACAAGAAAGTAACTCATAAAGTTTTGGAACAAAGTGCGAGTAAATTTATCGATAGTTTTTTTATTAGTGATTTTCTTTCTTATGTTGAACACAAAAGAAGATATAAAAAATAAAAAAAGTAAATTGTCAGTGGTTACAGGTTTTCAACATTCTTCAAAAAAGCTTCATTTGTTTTCAACACAATAAGGAAATCACTAGAAGAAAGTAGTATATAAAATAAATAAATGTAAATTGAATGAGTTTATATATGAATGTATAAATTATATGATTTTTTTATTCATATAATTATTTGTTTTCAACTTACAGTTGCAATCAGAATTATTCAACCCCCTGATTTATTAACCCCCGTTAATTTTTTTCCCCAATTTCTATTTAACGGAGAGAAGATAATAGTTTTAATAACTCATCTCTAATAACTGATTTATTTTATCTTTGCCATGATGACAGTAAATAATATTTGACTAGATATTTTTCAAGACACTTCTATACAGCTTAAAGTAACATTTAAAGGCTTCACTAGGTTAATTAGGTTAACTAGGCAGGTTAGGGTAATTAGGCAAGTTATTGTATAACGATGGTTTGTTCTGTAGACTATGGAAAAAATAAATAGCTTAAAGGGGTTAATAATTTTTAACTTAAAATGGGTTTTAACATTTAAAAACTGCTTTTATTCTAGCCAAAATAAAACAAATAAGACTTTCTCCAGAAGAAAAATATAGTATCAGACATACTGTGAAAATGTCCTTGTTCTGTTAAACATCATTTGGGAAATATTTAAAGAAAAAAAATTCAAAGGGGGTTCAATAATTCTGATTGCAACTGTATTAATCAGGGGTCACCACAGTGGAATAAACTGCCAACTTATCCAGCATATCTTTTACCTGCAACCTAGTACTGGGAAACATCCATACACTCTCACATTCACACCCACTCATACACTACGGCCAATTTAGCTTACCTAATTCTCCTATAAAGCATGTCCTTGGACTTGTGGGGGAAACTGAAGCACCGGAGGAAACCAGACGAACATGAGGAGAACATGAAAACTCCACATAGAAATGCCAACTGACCCAGCCAGGGCTTGATCCAGTGACCTTCTTGCTGTGAGACGACAGTGCTACCCAATGCACCACCATGTTGCCCTGAGGTCTTTTATACAAATGTAAAAAAATAAATAAAAATCATTACTCACCTTTTATTCCAAACCTTTATGGGTTTCTTTCTACTGTTGAACACTAAAGATGTTTTGAAGAATGTTAAAAACCTGTAACTATCGACTTAATAGGAAAAACAAACATACGTGTGAAAATACTACATGTTAATTAGTTGAGGTCTTTTCTATAGTTTAAAAGCGTACTATGAACCTTTCCTTTAAAGTGCAGCATTAAATAATCAGTGATGCAGGGGAGATAATGCAGCTTAGTAAATAATGGCAGAATCATATTATTATTTTGCTGATCTATTCATAGAATAGTTCACCCAAAAATGTAAAGTCCTGTTGAACACAAGAGAAGATATTATGAAGAATGTTGAAAACCTGTAACTATTGATTTCCATAATGTAATGTAATGTGTATTTATATTGTGTATTTATCGTGGCCATACACCCAAATCGCTTTACAATCATTGGGAGTGGGGGGATGGGGGGAGTGGTCTCTCCACACCACCACCAGTGAGTAGCATCCACTTGGATGATGTGACGGCAGCCGCAGGACAACGACACCAGTGAGCTTACCATACACCAGCTATAGGTGAAATGGAGAGATAGTTATAGAGCCAATTCAGTTGTAGAGGATGATTGGGAGGCCGTGATCGGTAAGGGCAGATGGATGGAATTTGGCCAGGACACCAGGGTTACACCCCTACTTTTTTATGAGAAGTCCCATGGGATTTTTAATGACCACAGAGAGTCATAGTATTTGTTAAGAACCATTAAAAATGACAAATCCTGTCATAATTTATGCACAATTGTTCCAAATCTTTATGAGTTTCTTTTATTCTATTGAACGCAAAAAAAAGATATTTTGAAGAATGTTGAAAACCTGTAACTACTGACTTCCATAATAGGACAAATACTATGGAATGTAAATTAGCCGAGGTATCAGTGATGCATAATGTGGCTTAGTACCTAAATAATGGCAGAATCATATTATTATTTTGCTGATCTTTTCAAGGGATAGTTCAATCAAAAGTTAAAAATCCTGTCATCATTTACTCACTCTTTGTTACAAAGCTTGTTGTTATAAGTTTTTTCTTCTTATGAACTTGCGTTCAAAAAAAGACATTTTGAAGAATGTTGAAAACCTGTAACCAGTGACTTCCATACACTAAAAAAATATTCAAAGATGATTCCTTGGATTTACTTAATTTTTTAAGTTCAGTAGTTGTAAACAATTTATTTGGGCTGAATTTAAACAAACAAATTAAGTTGAGCAATACTCAATTTAATTTGTTTGTTTAAATTCAACACATTTAAATAGTTTGCAACAATTTTGCAGACATCATTTTTTTCAGTGTAGTATTTGTTTTAACTACTTTGGAAGCAATGGTTACATGTGGTTATCACACTGAGCTGAACTTAAATGAACTTCAACCCTGAAAACTGGACTGGCAGTTTCAATTACTAGAGTTTCTATGTGAAGCTGCTTTGAAAAATCTAAAGCGCTATAGAAATAAAGATGAATTGAATGTTTCCATCTTTCTTCAAAATATCTTCTTTTGTGTTCAAACGAGAAAATCACTAAGAACTATCAATACACGTAAATTATTAAATGTCTTTATTATACTTTAAAAAACTTACTACAGCATAACAAATAAGTGATGCAGGGGAGATAATGCAGCTTAGTCAATTATGGGAGGATAATATTATTTTTTTGCTGATCTATTCAAAAGATAGTTCATTCAAAAATGAAAATACTGTCATAATTTTTCATGTACTCGTTATTTACTCGTCCCTTTCTCCAATTCAATTTAATTCAAGATTATTTGTATAGCGTTTTTTACAATTAGTTTCACATTTTTCCAAATCTTTATGAGTTTCTTCTGTTCTTCTAGTTTCAAACCTAGTGTCTAGTTTCTAGTTTCTTTCTTCTGTTGAACATAAAAGAAGATAATTAGAAAAATGTTGAACACCTTTAACCATTGACTTCCTATAGTATTTGTTTCTCCTATTATGGAGGTCAATCATTACATGTTTCGTTCTTTCTTCAAAACATCTTCTTTTGTGTTCAACAGAAGAAAGAAAGTCACTAGAAGATAAAACTATCCATAAATGCAAATAAATCGAGTTCTTTTTTATGTAGTTTAAAAAACTTACTATGAACTTTTCCAGCATGATTTATTTCTTTAAAGTGCAGTATTTAAAAAGATCAGTGATGTAGGGGAGATAATGGAAATAATGATAGAATCATATTATTATTTTGCTGATTTCTTCAAGGGATAGTTCACCCAAAAGTAAAAAATCCTGTCATCATTTACTCACCCTTTGTTCCAAATCTTGTTGTTATAAGATTCTTCTTCTTATGAACTTCTGTGGTACACAAAAGAAGACATTTTAAAGAATGTTGAAAATCTGTAACCATTGATTTCTATAGTATTTGTTTTTCATACTTACGGAATAAATGCTTACATGTGGTTACCACACTGAATTAAACTTAAATGAACTCTGAAAACTGGACTGACAGTTTCAATTACTAGAACTTTAAGCTGCTTTGACACAATCTACATTGTAAAAGCGCTAGAGAAATAAAGATGAATTGAATTGAATGGTTCCATCTTTCTTCAAAATATCTTCTTTTGTGTTCAAAAGAGAAAATCACTAAGAACTATCAATACACGTAAATTATTAAATGTCTTTATTATACTTTAAAAAAACTTACTACAGCATAACAAATAAGTGATGCAGGGAAGATAATGCAGCTTAGTCAATTATGGGAGGATAATATCATTTTTTTGCTGATCTATTCAAAAGTTCATTCAAAATGAAAATACTGTCATCATTTTTCATGGTCGTCCCTTTCTCCAATTCAATTTAATTCAAGTTTATTTGTATAGCGCTTTTTACAATAATTAGTTTAACATTTTTCCAAATCTTTATGAGTTTCTTCTGTTCTTCTAGTTTCAAACCTAGTGTCTAGTTTCTTTCTTCTGTTGAACATAAAAGAAGATAATTTGAAGAATGTTGAAAACCTGTTACCCCTGACTTCCTATAGTATTTGTTTTTTCTGTTATGGAAGTCAGTGGTTATATGTTTTCATCTTTCTTCAAAATACCTTCTTTTGTGTTTAAGAAAGATAAATCACTAGAAGATAAAATTATCAATAAATGTAAATTAGCAGAGGTTTTTTTTTATAGTTTTAAAAACTTATCTTTTTTGGTATGATTTATTTCTTTAAAGTGCAGTATAAAAATAAACAGTGATGCAGGGGAGATATTGCGGCTTAGTAAATAAAAGCAGAATCATATAATATCTGTTCAAGGGGTAGTTCACACAAAAGTCAACAATCCAATGATCAGGTACTCACCCTTTGTTCCAAATCTTGTTGTTATAAGTTTCTTCTTTTTATGAGTTTCTTTCTTCTGTTGAACACAAAAGAAGATATTTTGAAGAATGCTGAAAACCTGTAACCACTGACTTCCATAGTATTTGTTTTTCCTAGTTGGGAAATCAATGGTTACATGTTTCCATCTTTCTTCAAAACATCTTTGGTGTTCAAAATCACTAGAAAAATCACTAGAGAATAGAACTATCTATACATGTAAATTAGCCGGGGTCTTTTTATAGTTTCAAAACTTCTATACTACGTTTTTAAAACTGTTAAAAAGACCTCGACTAAATGTACTATGAACTTTTCCTTTAAAGTGCAGCATAAAAAAAAAAATCAGTGATGCAGAGAACATACACCGCGTTCCAAATTATTATGCAAATTATATCTTTCTCTGGTTTTTATAATTAGTCAACGCAAATGACAGTCAGTATAATTTTCAAGTGATCAACCATTAGGGTATAATTCAAATTTTATTGAACAAACCTCTTAATGATAACAGCATTTATTTTAAAAATAAAAAAACTGAATATGCACTGTTCCAAATTATTATTATGCACAACAGAGTTAAAACATTTGTAAAGAACTGAAAACAGGCATTTGCTGAATTTGCAGCATTAGGTGGTCATATTGACTGAAGTCAAAAGCTATTTTAATGGAAAACATCCTAACAAGGCAAGTTACATCTTAACATAGGACCCCTTCTTTGATATCACCTTCACAATTTTTGCATCCATTGAACTTGTGAGTTTTTGGAGAGTTTCCGCTTGAATCTGTTTGCAGGATGCCCGAATACCCTCCCAGAGCTGCTGTTTTGATGTAAACTACCTCCCACCCTCATAGATCTTTTGCTTGAGGATGCTCCAAAGGTTCTCAATAGGGTTGAGGTCAAGGGAGGATGGTGGCCACACCATGAGTTTCTCATCTTTTATGCCCACAGCAGCCAACGACACAGAGGTATTCTTTGCATCATGAGATGGTGCATTGTCATGCATGAAGATGATTTTGCTATGGAAGGCATGGTTCTTCTTTTTGTACCATGGAAGAAAGTGGTCAGTCAGAAACTCTACATACGTACTTTGCAGAAGTCATTTTCACACCTTCAGGGACCCTAAAGAGGCCTACCAGCTCTCCCCCATGATTCCAGCCCAAAACATGACTCCGCCACCTCCTTGTTGACGTCGCAGCCTTGTTGGGACATGGTGGCCATCCACCAACCATCCACTACTCCATCCATCTGGAACATCCAGGGTTGCTTGACACTCATCAGTAAACAAGACTGTTTGAAAATTAGTCTTCATGTATTTCTGGGCCCACTGCAACCTTTTCTGCTTGTGGGCATTGGTTAGAGGTGGCCGAATAGTAGGTTTACGCACAACCGCAAGCCTCTGGAGGATCCTACACCTTAAGGTTCGTGGGACCCCAGAGGCACCAGCAGCTTCAAAATACCTGTTTACTGCTTTGTAATGACATTTTAGCTGCTGCTCTCTTAATCCGATAAATTTGTCTGGCAGAAACCTTCCTCATCTTGCCTTTGTCTGCACGAACCCGTCTGTGCTCAGAATCAGCCACAAATTTCCTCACAGTACGATGATCACGCTTAAGTTTTCATGAAATATCCAATGTTTTCATACCTTGTCCAAGGCATTGCACTATTTGACACTTTTTGCCAACAGAAAGATCCTTTTTCTTTCCTATATTGCTTGAAACATGTGGCCTGCTTAATAATGTGGAACACCCTTTTTAAGTACTTTTCCTTTAATTGGGCTCATCTAGCAAACTCGTTATCACAGGTGTCTGAGATTCATTTGAGTGATCCAAAGAGTCCTAAGACACAATACCATCCATGAGTTTAATTGAAAAACAAAAAAAATGTGTTTATAACACTTACATCCAATTTGCATAATAATTTGGAACGCGGTGTAATGCGGCTTAGTAAATAATGGCAGAATCATATTATTATTTCCCCCGTCTGTTCCTTTAAGCGACGGCTGGATGATTGACACACGCGAGAACCAATCAGCGCGGCGGAGGAGGCGGAGCGAGTCGTGCGCGTTCCACTTCCCTACATTGGGAAACAGCGGACACTCTGAACAGAAACGGGCGGTGCATCATCGCCAACATCATCATCATCATCACCACCACCACCATCACCCTCACACTGGACCTGCAAAAGATCCAGCCGTGAATAAGAGACTCCACCATTGGACCACATTATTAGCACCAACACATCATCGGATCCGCTGGAAATGGCAGGGATTCTGGCGTGGTTCTGGAACGAGCGCTTCTGGCTCCCGCATAATGTAACCTGGGCTGACTTGAAAAACACAGACGATTCAACCTTTCCCCAAGCCGAGGATCTCTATCTGGCGTGTCCTTTAGCATTCTGCATGTTTATGATCCGACTGGTCTTTGAGAGGTACGTCCAGTGTCCCTTCTTCTTCATCATCGTCATCATCATCATCTATGTTGAAGATGCTGCTGGTTTATATAGTGATGCTGATGCTGATGATGATCGGACAGCTTTGTGTTCCTTCCTTCATATTGGCTTTGTATCTTTATATGAAGTAGGACAATGACAGGAACGCATTATTGGGCCATCTTCTGCAATAACGAGACTGATGAAAGTAGGTCAGTGCTTTTTGTGTGTGTGTGTGTAGTGTGTGTGTGTGTGTGTGTGTGTGTGTGTGTGTGTGTGTGTGTGTGTTGTTTTTAGATCGGTCTTAGGTGTGTCAGCTATTTTGGGTTATATGTGAGGGCTTTTGTGACTGATTTAAAGTTTGAGAATCTCCCACAGACTCCCGCAGCAGCACTGGGGTATAGTCACGTTACTCTGACTATGGGGCAAGTTGTCACAAAAGAAACCTGCCTCTCTTTTTATTTATTTTTTGTTGTTGCATAAAATAGAAAGAACAAAGTTTGATGTGTTTTATGTTATGCATTATATCATGCAAATTTGTGAAACATTAAAAAAACCATCGTGCTTTATTCTGCAAAAGGTGACTGGTATATAATTTTGAGTCATCTTATTTATTAAATACAGCTAAAATAGAAAGAATAAACAAATCAGAATGTTTCTTATTATGCATTATATTGTGAAAATGTAAGAAACATTAACAAATCCACCACCTTGGTTTATTTACATCTGCAAAGGGTGAAAAATCCTAATTTTAAAATCAGTAAAATTGGAAAATATAAAAAACACTATAAAGTATGTTTCCCGATTATGCATTATATAATTATGCATTATACAATATAATTGTATTTGAAGTAATAAAACCCTATTGTGGTTTATTTAAACAAAGATGACTGCTGTATGCTTATAGAGGTCATAATGTTGGATCCTCTCATTTGAAAAAAAAGGAAAAATAAAAAGAATAAACAAATAAATATGTTTCCTATTATGCATTATATAATGCAAATGTATTAAAACATTGGTAAAACGCCACTCATGGTTTATTTGAATCTGCAATGTTGATTGATATACAGTTGAAGTCAGAATTATTAGCCCCTATTTTTTAAATATTTTCTAAATGATGTTTAACAGTGCAAGGAAATTTTCACAGTATGTCTGATAATATGTTTTCTTCTGGAGAAAGTCTTTATTTATTTATTTATTTATTTATTTATGTATTTATTTATTTATTAATATGTTTCTTATTATGCATTACATTATGCAAATATATGAAACATCCACAAATCCACCACTGTGTTTTATTTACATCTGCAAATAGTGACTGATATGATTATATAAATCATAATTTTATCTTATGTAAAATAGAAATTCATTAAAAATAGACACAATAATAAACTACAACGTGTTTCTTGTTATGCATTATATTATGCAAATGTATGAAACTTTGATAAAACATCATTGTGGTTTATTTAATCTTGCAAATGATGACTGATCTGTTTGTATCAGTCATAATTTTGGGTGATCTTATTTAAAAACATTAAAAATAGAAAGAATAAAATTTCAAGAATAAAGAATAAAATTTATTTAAAAACATAAAAAAATAAAAACAATAAAAAACTATAGTATATTTCCTATTACGCATTATATTATGCAAATTCAAAAAAACTTTGATAAAACATTATTGTAGTTTATTTAAACTTGCAAATGATGACTAATCTATGTTTCAATCAGTCATAATTTTGGGTGATCTTATTTAAAAACATAAAAAATAGAAAGAATAAAATTTCAGTATGTTTCCTATTATGCATTATATTATACAAATGTTTGAAGCATTGATAAAACCCCATTGTGGTTTATTTAAATGTAGGTGGCTGTTATATGCTTATATAAATCATAATTTTGGGTCCTCTTATTTAAAAACAGTAAAAATAAAAAAGAAAAAAGTTTGACTGGATGATTCCTACTGTGCATTATATCATGGAAATGTATGAAACATTAAAGAACCATTAAACAACCTGAAAAAATGACTGATAAATGTTTATATAAACCATCATTTTGGGTCATCTCATTTAGAATATTTACAAACATTAAAATAAACGCCATGGCCTACATTTCTAAGAGTCTCCTGACCTACATTTTGCAGTTCATCACACTGTTGATTTCCTGAATATGCTGATTAAATATGTGTAGCAATATTTCAATAGCTGTTAAGAATGAAAATATATCTCTCATCCATATTTAGCATGCATTAATGTACACAATATTAAAAACTTATGTAATATATTCTTTCAATTATTTTCTTATTCTTATTGAGATGCATTGGTTTCAAAAAAAGTAAAGTATATTATTAAACTATTATATTAAGTTATATTATTAAATGTGAATATTGCAATATTTATTTGAATTTTTGTATCATCATTATATCTAATAATAATATTAATAATAATAATAATAATAATAATAA
>CAIGQZ010032409.1:6763388-6785227 GCA_903798205.1 Danio tinwini
TATATATACATACATACATACATGCACGCACGCATGCACGCACACACACACACACACACCTTTTTACTCTTACTTGAGTAACGTTTAAGATTTTTACTTTTACTTAAGTATAGATTTTGGACACTCTACCCACCTCTGCCCATCATTTCTTTGTGCAAATGATATTGTTTTACACGCACAAGCATTTAAAAAAATTCCAATATTTGTTTTGGTAAAAAATTGCACTCGCTTTACAAATTGATTGAAAAATATGTAAATGGCACACATAGTGCCAATGTTTCCTTTACAACATTATGTTGTTGAGAACATTACTTATTCTATTCTAAAACATAAAGTCACTTACAAAAGCTAACATGTATTCTAATATCAATATATAAATCATATAAATACATAAATAATGAGGCTATTTATTAAGAAATGAAATTTTATATTTATTATTTATTAGGAAATGAAAAAAAATCCTACTTGAATAATAATATTAATGATAATGATGATGATGATTATTATTACCTAGGATATTGTTTAATTATTTGTTACTTTTTGAAAAGTCTACTTTTATAATTTGACACATGCAAACCACTTGGGAAATGTTCTAACCAACAGGTACAGTTAACCTACAGTACAGATAATATATATATATATATATATATTAATAAATAACCTACTATAAATTAAAAGCATTACCATATGTTTTTTTTGTTTTCACAAGCTTCGAAGACGTAGCATAAATTCCGCTTTTAAATAGTAGATCGCCTATAGCTTTCGTCATGAGCCACGGCTGTGTTCCAAATGACATCAATGTTTTCAAAGTGCACTGCGAAGGGAGCGCAAGTTTAAATGTAAGAATGTTCTAAACAAATAGGGCATATGGGGGATAACTGGGAATAGAACATAGCCAGGAACTATGTTTCTAACTACAGCTCCAGAGGTGTCGTTGCAAGCGCAGAAGTTTGCGAAGGTACGTAGTTTGCGAATGTTCATTGGAACGATGGATTTGGGAAATGCCAAATCAACAAACTATGTTTTTAACGACAGAACTTGCGCCCTTAGATGGCTAACGATGGTTTTTGGAAAGGCACCCGAGTGGTTTACATCTTTTATAAACCATTTTAGGTATTTTAAAGAAATAAATTCAGTCAGTCAGCCAGTTTCAAACAAACAGCAGCAACTACTCATGTGGGTAATGTAGCTGTAAAAAATCTGTTTTAAAGATCAAAGTGATGAAATTGATGAAAAATAATTGAAGTTATTGTCTTTTTAATAAATCAATAGAAACTTCAATACTTGTATCATATTTTAACTTTATTTATGATGTTTATGATTATTGTTTATAAAGAGAGAATTTGAGTATAAGGCACTATGTCTTAGAGCTTAAAACAAACTTCACATACACTGTAGTTGCTAGGGTTGTCAGGATACTGGAATTCATTACTAATGGATAGTGAATTTTTAAAAACGTCTTTTTTTCTGCTAACATTTGAGCACTGTTGCACATTCTTAAACAGCGCTGATTTCCCATTGTGTTCACTTGCTCAACAGAAATGACTGTGATTGGCCGTGGAGGTCATCAGTTCACTGAACTCACCGCTGTTTACTGAGTGTAACCACAGATACCGGATAAGTCACGTCGATCAGCTGGTTTGTCTATAAGCTGCAAATATAATGTCTATAATGTCTATCATTGTTTACACTCAGTAAACAGCGGTGAGTTCGGTTACCTGATGACCTTCATAGCCAATCACAGTCATTTCTGTTGAGCATGTGAACACAATAGCAAATCAGCGCTGTTTTTTATTTATTATATACATCGTTTATGGAATTCGCTTCCCGTGAATGAAAGAAACCTCTTCAAAATTCCAAAATTTGCATGAATATATTATTGATTTAGGGTTTTAACTTGAATTGTTGTTGTCATATTTTATTATTTATTTATCATATATTTATGATCTCATTTTATCCTCTTTAGTAGCACGGTGGCTCAGTGGTTAGCAATTTTGCATCACAGCAAGAAGGTCGCTAATTCGATTCCCGGCTGGGCCAGTTTCCATTTATGTGTGGAGTTTGCATGTTCTCACCATGTTGGCATGGGTTTCCTCCGGGTGCTCCGGTTTTCCCCACAGTCCAAAGACATGCACTATAGGTGAATTGAATAAACTTAATTGGCCAGGGTGTATGTGTGTAAATGAGTGTGTATGAGTGTTTCCCAGTACTGGGTTGCGGCTGGAAGGTCATCCGCTGCATAAAACATATGCTGGAGAAGTTGGCAGTTTATCTCGCTGTGGCGACCCCTGATAAATAAAGGGGCTAAGCCGAAGGAAAATGAATGAATGAATGATATCTTTTAATCTTTAATAAATAATCTAATCCTGCGATGTGGCTATTGCGGATACACACACTGCGATATCGATATACTGATTCTGAGGTCGACACAGAGTTTATCTTCTGAACTAAAGCAGATCATAATAGAAGGAAGAAGAGTGACGTTTACTTTTTTGAGCTCTTGTATTTCAAAGAAAGTGAATGCTCTAAATGTACAGGTAATGACAGTGTCTGAGCTGTAAAAGCAGAGTGATAGTGGCTCTTTGACGTGCGGGGCTTTATCAGAGCTCATGTGCACTGACGCACCGCTGCTATTTTTAGACACCGTTGTTGAGCTAAGTTTTCATCACAAATGTTCAGATTCTCCAGCACAAGACATTTAAGCACACAATGAATCTGTGTCTGAAACTGAAACAAGTTTTTCCCAGGGGGAAACCATGTTAGTGGAAACAGCATTTTAATTGGAATCTGATTGTGTTGGATGAAACCCATTACTGATAGTTATGGAACTGTTGTGAAATAGTTTTGAGTAGATGTTCATTGAGAGAGAAGTCAAAAAGAGGAAGCTTTTATTTTTATTTATTAATTGCCTAAGTGCAAGGTTTTGTATCATCCTTTGGAAAATTTGCTGTTTATCATCCTTTCGTACAGAGGGGGAAATAAGTATTGAACAAATCATATTTTTTTCTGGGAATAATATTTCTAAAGGAGCTGTTGACAGGAAACTTAACCAGATTTCAGATACCCATTCATTCATTCATTCATTCATTCATTCATTCATTCATTCATTCATTCATTCATTCATTCATTCATTCATTCATTCATTCATTCATTCATTCATTCATTCATTCATTTTCATTTAGTTTTTCGGGGCCGGTTGTGGGGGCAGCAGTCTTGAGAGAGAACCCCAGACTTCCCTCTCCCCAGACACTTCCTCCAGCTCCTCCGGGGGTATTCCGAGGCGTTCCCAGGCCAGCCGAGAGACATAGGCTGTTTCTCAATATGCGTTCTTTAGCGGTCTTGCGTCCTCGTGTTCTCGTGTAATGTCATCATCAGCTGCCAAAGTTCAGTTCCAATACTCAAGACCGCAAGAACAGAGGAGGCATGAAACTTCCCAGATGTGTTCTTGATATGAAGGACGCACCGATGCAGACTTGAGCACCGATCTCTCTCTAGAAGTCCCAGCAGTCATCGCGACTGGAAGTGGGAAGCGCAGCATTTTATTTAGATTTATTATTAAAGTTCAGAGATATAAGTTATTTATCTAAAGAGTTTCCCTAAATGAAACTATGAATATAAACATCACCATGGACATCTTAATAATGGAATAAACACAATAAAGGTGTTTGTTTGCTAAAATTCGTATTAAAATCAGTTTTATTTTTATTGTGCAATGTATATTTCTAATGTTTTTATGCATATAATATATTTTGAAAAGGGGGAAAACAATAAATCGTTGTATGAATGCTGTAACGTTGAAATACTTTTCCATTAAAAACACGTAAAGGTCATGTGACCATCAGGAAGAATGCAGCATCTCATTTCTCACAGGACGCATTCTCTGTTCTCGCCGTCTCCTGAGTTAGTTTTTCCGAGGACACTTGGCAAGACTGGTCTCCACAAGAACGCAAGTCCGTTCTCTGCGTTCTTGGAATTAAGAAACAGCCACAGTGCCTCCAGTGTGTCCTGGGTCTTCCCTAAGGTCTCCTCCCAGTGGGACATGCCTGGAACACCTCCCTAGGTAGGGGTCCATGAAGCATTCGAAACGGGTGCCCGAGCCACCTCAGCTGACTTCTCTCAATGTGGATAAGCAGCGACTCTACTCCGAACTCCTCCCGGGTGACAGAGCTCCTCATTTTATCTATAAGAGTGCGCCCTGCCACCCTGTGAAGGAAACTCATTTCGGCTGCTTGTATCCGAGATTGTGTCCTTTCAGTCATGACCCAAAGCTCATGACCATAGGTGAGAGTAGGAACGAAGATTGACCTGTAAATCGAGAGCTTTGCCTTTCGGCTCAGCTCCTTCTTTACCACAACGGATCGATACATCGACCACATTACTGCTGCCGCTGCACCGATCCGCCTGTCAATCTCACGTTCCATCCTTCCCTCACTCATGAACAAAACCCTAAGATACTTAAACTCCTCCGCCTGGGGTAAGGATTTTCCTCCATACTGGAGATGGCAAAAGCACCTTTTTCCGGTGGAGCACCATGGCCTCGGATTTGGAGGTACTGATTCTCATCCCAGCCACGTCACACTTATCAGCAAACCACCCCAGTGCATGCTGTAGGTCCATGTTTGATGAAGCCAACAGAACAACATCTTCTGTGAATAACAGAGATGAGATCCTGTGGTCCTCAAACCAAACCCCCTCCAACCCAAGGCTGTTCTTTGAAATTCTGTCCATAAAAATTATGCACAGAATTAGTGACAAAGGGCAGACCTGCCGGAGTCCAACATGCACTGGAAACAAGCCAAACTATACAAATATAAAAATAAAACAAAACAAATCTGAAAAATGAGTTGTGTGTAATAACAATGAATTGACACGAGGAGAGAGTACTGAACTACTGAAACGTATTTAATACTTTATATAAAAGGCTTTTTTAATGATGGCAGCTTAAAGAGCAGTGTTGCCAACTTAACGACTTGGTTGCTATATTTAGCGACTTTCAGACCCCTGGAGCAACACATTTTTAATAACTTGACTAGCGACAAATCTAGCTACCCTTTTTGGTGTTACTGGAGATTTTTATAGACTCTCATGTGTCCGTACTGTACCGTTCCTACGTTCTCAATGAGCTGCGGGTGATTCCTTTGGCCCCTCACCCTCCTCACAGGGGGCTCAGTCCTTGTACAGCCTGAGAGCAGATCAGCCATCTGCATACTGACAGCAAATGATTTAGCACCGCGAGTGTGAGGTATTTCCCTTGTACAGTCAAACCGATCTGTTTCTTCTTTGTTTTAAATTTAACAATTTAATTTGACTGTTTATTATTTTCTTCACAATCACAGACAAACAGACATTGTGACAGTTTCAGAACTTGTCTGAGTTTATTATGTCTGAGAGATTACTGCAAATTCACTACACAGTAGGGTTGGGCGATGTCAACCGATTTGGCATTGTCTAATGTGAAACATCGCGATGGACGATGGCATGATTGTTGGAGGTGGCAAATTAATTATTTGTAGTCTACCGTTTTAACTACCTGACCCGCATTGGTCTTTGTTTAACCCATAACCAAATCATAAATAAATAAAGATAAGTTACACACAAATTACCACCTGTCAATCGCTTTTTCCACAGGACTCTGGCATGAATAGGCAGAGTGATCTGTGTAGTTATAATGGTGTCAACAAAGGTGCACAACCAACAGGAACCAACCAACAGTATCTGAGGTTTTCACTAAAATTACTAAATACAAGCGTGAAAGCAAAAGATTGAAGTAATATAAGTATCCCTTTATTAACAATCATTAACCAACATTTAGCGACTTTTTGGGAAGAGCTTAGCGCCTTTTCATTGAAAATGCAACACTGTTAAAGAGGCCTCTCGTTTGAAGAATGAAGTCACATGCATTGCTCAGATTTGAGTTTTTCAAAGACTACAACAGAGTGTAAAAATCTTGATGGTTTTGTTGGTGTTGTCTATCAAATCTGAGCTTTATTTTGTATCTTCTATTGGATTCAAGTCAGGTGATTGGCTGGACCATTCTACAGCTTGATTTTCTTTCTTTCAAGAAGTACTGAACACATGAAGAAAGGGAGGTGAAGAAAGGCAGTGAAAGCCCAGACAGCAGCTGAAATCTCTCAGTAGTTCTTCAGCAACCCTCTGCCCTTCATCAGTGTAAATGAATATTAGCTGCTTCAGTCCAACATCTATATTAGCAGGATGATGAAGATGAAACCAGGGTGGACATTTCAGCAAGACAATGATCCACAACACAGCCAAGGAAACTCTTTCAGAGAAAGAGTAAAATGACCCAGCCAATCACCTGAACTTATATTGATATATTGGTTCTTTATTTTGATGTATAACATGCTCATAAATTGCAAGCAGAAAATATTCTGAGGGCTGTCAAATTTAGGTGAAAATCATCAAAAATGCTGGCGGTGGCAGCATTTGATTTATTTATTTATTTTCGAACAGAAATATCATACATAAAATATCTTCAACAAAAATTATATACATTTTAAGATGGTTGAAAATGGAGTGGGATGAAGCACAAGCCTTTTATTTTCCCACCCCATTACCACACACATCATTCGTCTATTACTTAAACTTATTTCTTCTTTTACTTATCTCTCTTCTTTTTACATAAGACATATTTTATCCTTTTGGCATCTTTGACCTATTATATGTTTGATTCCATTTGTACATTTACATTTTATAACATAGACCCCCCCCCAACATAAGTGTGTTATATAACATATACATTGATTTATTGTCCAGGATAAATCTTGCTTTATACACTATTGCTACAGTTTTTACAAATTTTGATATCACAATATTTATTTGCGGTTTCCAACTAATTTTATGATCCAATACAAGACCGAGAAACTTAATTGCATATACTCTTTCTAAAACTTCATTATCAATTTGTAAATCTATATTATGACTAATTTTTAACTTCCCAAATAACATAACTTTTGTTTTACTTATATTTAATGACAATTTGTTTACGTCAAACCACGATTTCAATTTATTAATTTCAGTTTCAATCAACTCCATAAGTTTTGGTAAATTATCCCCAGAACAAAAAATACTTGTATCATCTGCAAATAAAATAAACTTGAACAAGTCTAATATCTTACACATATCATTAATGTAAATTATAAACAATAATGGACCTAAAACTGAACCTTAAAACTTAAAAATAAAAAAGGGACTTAAAGACATTTTTAAATAAGCATGTAATAACATTTAAAAACCTTGTTAATGCAAACTTAGGTGTGTGTTTGTGCTCTAGCAGTGGTGGAATACTGCGGTGACATGTTTGTGTGTGTTTTGGTCTTCTAGCACCCTGATGAGAAGCGGTTAGAGGGTTTGTCCAAGCAGCTGGACTGGGACGTGAGAACAATCCAACGCTGGTTCAGACAGAGACGCAACCAGGAGAAACCCAGCACACTGGCACGTTTCTGCGAGAGCATGTGAGAATCAGCTCGCTTTCTGGGCTTTTTGCATTGCTTCCTATCACATGCAGTTGAGGTCAGAAATATGACCCCTCCAGTGAATTTAACTTTATCTTTTTGAAAGATTTCCCAAATTATGCTTCACAGAGCAAGGAATTTTTCACAGTATTTCCTATAATATTTTTTCTTCTGGAGAAAGTCTTATTTGTTTTATTTAGGCTAGAATAAAAGCAGTTTTTAATTGTTTTAAAAAACATTTTACAGTTTTTCTCAGTGGCTTTGGTGCATTTTTCACAACACTATATACATTTGCACTACAGTTAGTGCATTTCTCAAAACAATTAGTACAAACTGCAAAACCTAGTGGATAACCTGCAAAAGCGTGTCACTTGCTCAAAATGGATAGCTCATTCCTCAAAAGCAAGTATTCATGTCAATGAAAGTGTCATTAAGATGAAAAGTCCTGACCTTATTGTTTATGAACAAGATAGTCAAATAGCTTTGTCATGTTTTCATTATGAGTTTACTCTGTAAATTGTTTCCAATGCAAAAAAGTCAGATTTTGGTGACACTTGCTAAAAATGCTCAAGACAGCACTGAATACTATTTGCACAGCCATTTGAACACTACAGTAAAGTTAGACATCACTGCATTTAGTGAGGTATCTGAGTACAAGACACTGAATATGTATGTTTCACATGTTTACTGCATTTGCTCTTTACAATTTTAATTTATTCACAGCATTGTGCAAAATAATAAATACACCCTTATTTAAAACAAACATAAACTCCCTTTGGGTAGAGCTGTGCACAACTGTAAACAATATTGCAGGACATATTGGAACTGAACCTACAACATACACAGGTCTGTAAATCATTCATGGAATTGTTCAATTTAGAAGACATTTTCAGGAAAAAAAAAACATATAAACATTTTTACAAAACTTGCTTGACAGATTTTTTGACAATTTGTTTAACATTTGTGTATTTATTGACTCAAGTAATGAAATGAGGACTATTAGTTTTATATGGAAAGACTATTCTGCATTCACAAGTTTAGTTCATTTTGACTGACATGACATAAGCAAACACATTTGACCCTTCATGAACGCCTAAATGTTTCTTAGACCTTTAATTTCAACATTTACTTGCACACAGTGTTGAGTAAGTTACTTCAAAAAAGTAATCAATAATGTTTGAGTGGGTGACGCAGTGGCGCAGTAGGTAGTGCTGTCGCCTCAAAGCAAGAACGTTGCAGGTTCGAACCTCGGCTGGGCTGGGTCAGTTGGCGTTTCTGTGTGGAGTTTGCATGTTTTCCCTGCGTTCGCGTGGGTTTCCTCCGGGTGCTCCGGTTTCCCCCACAGTCCAAAGACATGCGGTACAGGTGAATTGAGTAAGCTAAACTGTCCGTAGTGTATGAGTGTGAATGAATGTGTGGATGTTTATATGCTGGAATAGTCGGCGGTTAATTAGGAATAAGAGACTAAGCTGAAGGAAAATAAATGAATGAAGGGACAATAGACAAACAAGTGTGTGTGTGTTTGTGTATTTCTGTGCTAGCTTAGTTCAGGAGACTGAATTGTTATTAGCTTACATGTAGTGTGTAATGTGGCTGTTTTGTGCATGTAAAAAGGCATAAATCATAGAGCAGATAAATGGAGCCATTTCCTCCTAAAAGAAGTGAGTGATTCTGAACTGCCTGAAATGAGTCATCAGTAATTCCAGTCTTTTTTTTTTGCATAAACCAACATAGATTTGTCACAGATTTGCATAATGTCAGTATATGGCCTTTATTAATGTCTACTTTGACCCTCAAACACTGCAGTTGTAGCTGAAACTGGAAGAGTTTGGATTGTGTGTTTGTCGATGTGTTGTGAAAACGCTGCTTTTTATGTTGTGAAATCAAATCCACTTTGCGAGCACTCCCGAAAAGATGAGGACTTGCTCTCGAATTGATATGGTAGAGCTGACTCTAAGCTAGGGTCAAAATCAAGATCAGGATTTTCTCACGATTCTGTAGATGTAAAATAAAGGTTAATATGAGCAGTCGATAATTATTGTTAATTCTCAAATATATGGTAAAACAACACTAATAACATTAGGCTTATGTGTAGCTCTACTGTTGGTTAAAACGCTTAATTTTGTATAGACTTGGAATGGTGGACTTGAACAGGCTTTAAATGCGTCCTGTTTGTTAATTCACAGTAAAGTGACCACATCAGAATACAACTATTCATTATTCTAAAGTTGAATTATTATGAGGCGACGCAGTGGCGCAGTAGGTAGTGCTGTCGCCTCACAGCAAGAAGGCTGCTGGTTCGAGCCTCGGCTGGGTCAGTTGGCGTTTTTGTGTGGAGTTTGCATGTTCTCCCTGCGTTCGTGTGGGTTTCCTCCGGGTGCTCCGTTTTCCCCGACAGTCCAAAGACATGCGGTATAGGTGAATTGGGTAGGCCAAAATTGTCCGTAGTGTATGAGTGTGAATGAGTGTGCATGGATGTTTCCCAGAGATGGGTTGCGGCAGGAAGGGCATCCGCTGGGTAAAACAAATGCTGGATAAGTTGGCGGTTCATTCCGCTGTGGCGACCCCAGATTAATAAACGGACTAAGCCGAAAAGAAAATGAATGAATTATTATGTTTGAGACATATGCATGTCATTTGTCATTGAGAACATTATTAGACCATTTTTTCACTGGTAAAACGAGACATTTGTCATTATCAGATTCCTTCTTGCATTATATTCAACATTATATAGGCTAGAGAAGTTATACTGACCCAGTAAACATTTATTTTCATGCACAACACTGTGTCTTACTGTAAAATGCGTTATGATCATTTAAATGATGTGCGCTGGTTTCACTTTCACTTCCGAGTGCGGCTTATGGCTGCCATCACTGTGAGAAAAAACACACACATGCAAATCATACCTCCCGCACGGCCGAACGTTATATTCACAACTTTATTAGATGTTATTCACAACCTATGTGTAATATCTCAGCACTTTATCATGTCCTCCAAGCCACCAGGGGGCGCAGCGATATTGCTCTATACTCCTTAACATTAGATGGCGATAGTGACTCTTGTCCCTTTAAACTCTTCTGTAATCAGCCTAATCACCACCACCTGTTCTTCTTAAAAGGACCACCCCATTAAAATAAAAGTGAAACCATCCGCAAAAAGTCAGTCTCCTTCATGTTTAAAACAAGCGTGGCCGCTTAGTGCTCATTTTTGGCTAATGATGTTAGAATTTACAGGTGTTTTGGAATGGATGTGTGAATGGTCCTTTTCGGAAAAATTCCGGAATATCCCTGCCTGTGTGAATAGCACATTTGAATTTACTGGTAAAATCGTTACGGTAATTTCCCGGATAATTACCAGTATCACTGTGTAAATGGGCTAATGAAAGCAGTTAATTCTTCTGTTTATTCAGCATTCAGATTTTCTTCATGTGCATTTGGTTAGTGGGTTTCCGCGAGAGCGCCCTCTGGCTTTCAGAGGAGATATGCTACAGATAAATCATACGAGGATAAATCAATCACATTTGCGATTTCAATTCGATTAAATCGCCCAACCCTACTCTGTACTCCTTGTTCATCGTTTGCATCGTCCGCTGTGGGATTTGTCAGTGATATGGCCTTTTCTCAGATCTACAGCGGAGTCTAAAAGGCCCAGAGGTAACAGTGATCATCTAATCAGAGCTAAAGAGCGACACTGTGCCATTTCCTTCAGAGGCAATTAATCCAGTCTTCAAAGATCACAGAGCACACTCGCGTTTGACTGAACCCTAATGAGAGCCATGCAGTCTCTCAGACAATAATAGAGCTACTCTGAGGCTGATGAAGACACTGTCGGAGAGCATGTTTTATGGTTATTGAAAACCTACAGAGCAGTACATGGGTCAAGAATAAAAAGAATATAATGCTTTTTTTCACTAACTTGGATTTTTATCATGATTTACCGAAGACGCCTACTAAACATGGCATTTGGTGTAACAATGCTTTTTATATAATACTTTTTTAATATAAATGACATACTGTATAGTCATTACGGGTGTAAAGGATCCTTCATATAGCTTTTATGCTAAACAACAATGGAACTTTATTTTTTCACCAATATTTAGACACTATTTTCACCCCCAAAAATGTAATTCTGCATTTAAAATGCTATTTAATTACATATTTTGATTTAACATAACCAAGTTATAGTTGCATGATTTGAGGGGAAGAATTGATTAAATAAAATTGTGATTATTATTTTGGATACAGCTGAAATTATTCATTGTTTTAAGCTTATTTGTAGGGCTGAAAAATTTGACAGAACTTTTCTTATAAAAGGTTATGTTGTTATACATAACCTTATATGAGACATTAACATTGTATCATGCACATAAGCATGATACAATGTTATTATATATAATATTAGTTTTGCTGTTGTTGTAAAATAGTCTGATTGTATTCTACTCTCAGAAAGTAATACTTTAAAGGTACATATTAGTACCTAAAAAGTACAAAAGTGTTCCTCTAAAAATTTGTAGGCACTAATATATAATTTTGAGGTACCAATACGGACCCTTCAAGTACAAATGTGAACCTTTTGAAAAGGTACCACCCCAGCGACAGCTCTCATACCTTTATTTCTGAGAGTGTAGTGTAAGCCAGTCTTGCTTTGCTTTCGATTTTTAACTAGCTGACATTTTCACAATAGAAGAATTCATTCATCTTGTTTTTTTGGCATATACAGTAGATAGAAACATCATTAATTTGCAGCACAGAAGTGAAAAATCTCTGTCTTGTTAGTGATGTAGCCAGACTTTAGCAGTGTTTTTTGGAGCTCTTTGAAAGCTCAGCTCAAAGACTGGATTATTGCACACCCACTGAGAACAAGCAGTATTTTTAGTCTCCATAGAAACAGCATATGACTTTATGGTTTGTACAGATTGTGTGGTCAGTTTGGTGTGTTTGGTCAGAGTTGTATAAACAGGCAGATGTTGCTTTTGAAGGGACGTGTGTTTGTTGACGCGATCGTTGCGTAATGCTCAGATGACATCTCATCTCTTCTAGTCCCATACAAACATGGAAATGCATTTAAATGTGTCTAACATTTCTCATAATGCTTATAGCTTTCTCTGAAATCTGGTGTGCTTTAAATTCACAGTGTATTTGGGCTACTATAATAATGTAGATGTTTTTTGTATGTTTTTTATTATTATTGAGGTAATACATTATGTTATTCTATTAAGAAAATTATTTATTGTATATATTAAAATATTTTTTATTATTATTTATTTTGAATTTACAAATAATTTGTTAAAAAATTATATAATGTGATTTCCTGATTTGTTTTTTGATTCTGTCTCTCACAGTTGAATTGCAATTACGCTGAAAATTCCAGATCCCTTCGTGATTTCTAAGTAGGAGATTTTGAAAAATCACAGTGTGATTAAATACTTATTTCCCTCACTGTAGATATATATATATATATATATATATATATATACATACATATATACACACACACAGAACTATGCTGCATCATTTTTCTTGTTTTCTTTTGCTATGTTGTGTCGTGTCTTTTATGCTAAACAACAATGGAACTTTATTTTTTCACCAATATTTAGACACTATTTTCACCCCAAAAATTTAATTCTGCATTTAAAATGCTATTTATGTATGTAAAAAGTAATGTCAATTTAATTACATATTTTGATTTAACATAACCAAGTTACAGTTGCATGATTTGAGGGAAAGAATTAATTCAATAAAATTGTGATTATTATTTTGGATACAGCTGAAATTATTCATTGTTTTAAGTTTCATGTTTGCTGATCTTATAAAATGTTTTTTATTATTATTTATTTTGAATAACATTGACATTGTGTAACATTTAACATTCACTTGAAAGTTGATGTACAAGTATTAAAAATATAAATATTAATTTTATTTTTAATATTTAAGTGTATAAATTTGTATTAACTGTAAAATATTTAACCTATAATACATATGTCAAAATATTTACTCAGATTTAAATAAATAGGACTCTATTTGAACAGTCTAGGCCCAAGGTCTGAAGCACAGGGCACAAAAGCATTAAGGGCATGTCTGAATTCACTTTTGCTATTTTAAGGATTGAAAAATACACTCTGCTTCGCGGTGGCATGGTCCAATAGGGTTGAGCTTATTCTCTTAATGAGTTGTAGGTGTGTTTTGAGAATAAACCAATCAGAGTCTCATCTCTCATTTCCTTTAAGAGTCAGTTGTGTAACTCCATGGTGCATTTGCTATTTACATGGCGAACTTTGTAAGTGGAAAAAACGCTTCAAAACAGTTAAGAAAACAGTTACACAGAGCATTTGCAGCAAGAGGATAATGAGCCTCCTCCCTTCGACCTTTACTTTCACTTTCTCTCTTTCATGAATAAGGCATCGGGGTTGAACGGCCTCCACTGAAGACATCCATTAGCCTACATAATTTTTTTTTTTGTTAAGCTCAAAGATTTGTTTCAAAATATTTCTAAATTCAGTTCTAATTTCCAGCAAACGAATAAATGACCAATAATACTGTAATGAAGTGTGCTCAAAAAACTGAGTTAAATCCAAACACACGTCCTGTTCTTATGCCCCATATGGTCCAAAACCTGACAGGTGGACAAATCTAAGCTTGTTTTTAATAAAACAAATATAAATATGCATATAATTAATAATACTAATGATAATATTAACATTATACTAAGTTACATATATACAAGTTACATATATAGTTACATTATACAAGTTGTCGTGAATAAACTGAAAAAAGCCCCCGAGGTGAAGAAGGCATGGAGGTACTGGTTTTTATATTTATAGAAAATAATGATTTTTGTAACATTTTAATTGTTTTCATTTGTAAGTATATTTGTGTATTGCTGTACATCCTGTGTGTTTTAAGCAAAGTGTAAGCAAGATGCACAACTGACGCGCTCTGCGCTTCGTCTCAGCAACGAGGTGCACAACTGACCTCCTCTCAGCTGGTCTATTGTGCAGTCTATTTTAGTTCCTCAAAATAGCAACACGCCAGCAATGCGCCTTAACATACCTCCTTTTTAGACCAGAACGGCTATAGACGCACATATGACCGCAAATGCATTTACTATTTAAACAGCGTGGTGCAAAGCGTCAAAATGACACTTGCGTTGAGTTTAAACTAACAAATAACATTTGCGTCGCGCCTTGCGCCGGGTATTTGATAGGGCCTATAACAGGGCTATTCAAATGGCAGCTCGCGAGCCGAACCCGGCCTCCGAGGGAATTTGTTCCGACCCTCTAACTAGTGTGACCAAGACATCAAAAATAAATTTAGTTCAGTCAAAAAAACGGCCGCTATAGTTAAGAAGTGATGTGTGCTTGAGAGCGTGAGTCACCTGACATTAAGAGAATGGCGCGGGCATCCGAAAATATTTGGATATGTTTGTAGAAAAGGCCTTTTGTACTATGCATTGATATTGTCAATAGGGATGCAACGATTAGCTGATTTCACTATTAACTTAAAAAAAAAAGTCTATTGTACAATGAACTAATATTATATAGTTTCAAAATGCAATATATTAACATTTTACTGTAGAAAAAGCCAACGTGAGTGTCTTAAGGATAATACAACATATGGACTCTTATATTGCTGTTGTGTTATCACTTATATAGCAAGTAATATCTCTCCGACCCTTCGTTTGGGATGCTTTTTATGAACCCGCCCACATGACAAACTAATTGAAGAGCCCTGGCTTTTAAGTTTGCAAGCCAGAAAGTATATAAGTATGACATATACAAACAAAACATGAATCAAATGCATTTTTTTGTTTGAGACAACACAAATTGAGATTTACACAAACAATACTTAGATTAGATGTTGGACAGTGAGTAAAATTCGATTTTGACAAAATGAGGTGGAAACCTATTTGTTTCAGCAGGGTGAATTAGTGGGATACATAATTAATTAATTATTTAATGAAACATGCTGAATGTGACCTCTTTTTGTCTCACATATACACAAGTATTTCTGTGATCATGGGCATTGTTGCATTCATTAAAACAAATCCTAATACCACACCACTAAATAATGTATTATGCAGAACATACAGTTGAAGTCAGAATTATTAGCCCCCCTGAATTATTAGCCCCCCTTTTTATTTTCCCCCCAATTTCTGTTTAACGTAGAGAAGATTTTTTTCAACAATTTCTAAAAATAATCATTTTAATAACTCATCTCTAATAACTGATTTATTTTATCTTTGCCATGATGACAGTAAATAATATTTTACTAGATCATTTTCAAGACACTTCTATACAGCTTAAAGTGACATTTAAAGGCTTAATTAGGTTAACTATGCAGATTAGGGTAATTAGGCAAGTAATTGTATAAAGATGGTTTGTCCTGTAGACCAGTGGTTCTCAAACTTTTTTCACCAAGTAACACCTCAGAAAGAAATACTTCTCCAAGTACCACCATAATGTCCGGTATTGAAATACTGTAGCGTAGTAGGCCTAATTAAGCAACTATAGCTCTGCACAGTTAATTATTATTATTATTATGAATATTTATTATTGTCAGCCATTTTAAACATAAAAAATTGTTTGAACATTAACACTGCACTGTGCTTACAGGAAAATAGTATAGTTTAGCTAATTACTATTAATACTATTACTATTATATCAAAATATTTGTTATTTCTTTATATTTAGATATAAGTAAATCATAAAACAATACCAGTGCCGGCCCGTCCTACAAGCAATATAGGCGGTCGCCTTAGTCCTCTTGTTTTTTTAGGGGCCCACAAACGCTGCTCTTATATTATATTTACTGTGAACGTAAGCACGAGGACGAGCACGAACAGTAAAACCTCAAGCATTGCGCAACGCACAAACCCTATTAAACGCGATACAATCCACAACGATGGTGAGAAAAAAAACAAACTTCCACATTTCATTAAAGATTAGCTCTATATAATTCATACATGACAAATAGCTTAAAACGATAATAAATACACAACAACAGTATAAATAAAAGCAGAAAATATTAGAAACATACCCAGCAGCACCACACACTATTTTGCATAACCCAGCCCACGATTGGTTATTGGGAGAACTTGAATGACGTAAAGTATTCCTATTCCACGTATCTTTCCAAATTACTCACGTTGGATATAAAGCCGAAAAAGTGTCTTAACTACTATAACGTCTCAAGTGTCGTTGCTATTTTTAATCGATCTTAATCGAAGTTTACTTTGAAATGAAATGGCATCCAAACCCAGAGCCGAAAACAGGAAGAAAAGATAAGCAGAGGAAGAAAAGCAAGCTCAAAGTAAAGGTTGAAGTCAGAATTATTAGCCCCCCTTTGAATTTTTATTTTTATTTCCCAAATGATGAGCAAGGAAATTTTCACAGAATGTCGGATAATTTTTTTTCTTCTGGAAAAAGTCTTATTTGTTTTATTTCGGCTAGAATAAAAGCAGTTTTAAATTTTTTTTAAAACCATTTTAAGGACAAAATTATTAGCCCCTTTAAGCTAAATATTTTTTCAATTGTCTACAGTAGTGGTTTTCAAACTGTGGTACATGTACCACTAGTGGTATGCAGGCTTCCTTCTAGTGGTATGCGGAGGAATCGCTGAATAATTAAAGTAAAATAAAATAAACACTTTTAACCCTTTGATGGAAACGATAACACCGATGTGATCAGTAAATTGATTTTAATAGGCAAAACCTTTTATTTTATTTTCATTTTTTTTATGTTTGTTATGTATTCTATCATTCGAAGCTAATCCCCCCCCCCCCTACACTGCAAAAAAAAAAATTCTTACTTTGATTTTTTTGTCTTGTTTCTATTCCAAATATAAAAAAATTCTTAAATCAAGAAGTATTTTCTAGGAAAGCAAAACATATGGTCTTGTTTTCAGAAATAATATGCCAAAATTAAGTGAGTTTTTTTTTAAAACAAGCAAAATAATCTGCCAATGGGGTAAGCAAAATAATCTTGTTTTTCTTTTTGACATAAGAAATAAAAAAAATTAAAAATAAATTTTGTGTAGGCTTGTATTTTATAGTGCTTTAAAAATACTCAAAAATGTCTGTCCATGCTTTCAAACAACTATATTTGATTTACAAAAGTCACACAAATTTCTGCTGCAACATTTGGATGGCAGGGTCAGAATTTGACATCAACAACATGAAAGCATGGATCCATCCTGCCTTGTGTCAACAGTTCAGGTTGTTGTTGGTGGTGTAATGATGTGGGGGATAATTTCTTGGTACACTTGGGGCCCATTTGTACCAATTGAGCATCATGTCAATGCCACAGCCTACCTGAGTATTGTTACTGACCATGTCCATCCCTTTATGACCACAGTGTCTTCTGATGGCTGTATATTAAGTTGATTCCACTTTTTGTTTATCTGTCTGTCTGTCTGTTCAGTGTAGGTGATCTTTTGCTAGTCTAGTTAGTAAATATTTAACCATAATTCAACATGAACACTCAGATTATTTCCTATATACCCCACCTAAAGTTTTTACCTGTTGCCAGGCAACGGCACTGACCTCTAATTAGGTAAATAACCCCTGATCGTTTGTTTTTACTATTGATCAAGAGCCACGGTGTGTTAAATCAGCTGAATCCAGAAAGCAGCCTTTCATTTCACTAGTCCTCAATCGATTATTTTCCCTTTGCTTCACAAAACCGTATCAGCACTTTATTAGCAAAACACAAACACTACATGTGAAGAAAGCTCTCTTCACCTTAACAGCACATACAGACGCAAGTTTTAGAGAAAAACAAAAGTCGCTGCTTCTGCAAGCTCACGGAAATGAGAAGCACACTGCAAAATGTATTCCTTTCTTCCTATTAGCACTATAATGCTTTAAATGTGACCTATTATGCTGCTTTTTACAAGATGTAAACTAAGTCTCTGATGTCTCTAGTGTGTGTGTGTGTGAAGTTTCAGCTCAAAATACCACACAAATAATGTTTATTAACTCTTTGAAATGGCCCCTTTTAGGCTCAGATCCTAATTGTGCTATTTGGTGACTGTTGCTTTAAATTCAAATGAGATTGTGCTTTTTTTTTAAAAGAAGGCGGAGCTACAAATGCCTGTGTATCTCTGAGAAAAACTGAAAACGTGCAGAGTCCCTGAAGAAGGCAGTCGATATTTATAATCCTTGAGTTGCTGACATTATCTTCAGCAGGTGAAAACTAATGGCAGACGGCTGCTTCTCACTCAGGGCTGTTTATGCTAATGAGGAAGAGATGGTCACTAGTGGGCGGGGCTTTCCTCCTCTGATGACACGTACAAAGGGAGAATGTCAATCTAAGTGTTTCTGCAGACTGATTTTGACAAGTGTGATTATAAATAAATAGAATTAATTAATTATCACCATTAGAGGCTGGTTATATTTACACACTGTTGCCATGTTTAAACCCCTCATAAAAGGGATTTTTGCATAATAGTTCCCTTTTAGATAATAGAGATGCACCAGTTGATCTGCCAGATATCCGAATTATTCAGCAAGCAGATGTTCTTTTTGTTAAAATTCGACTTATTGCAAAAAAACTGCACTTACTGTATGTGATATTGTAGTATAAAGTGTGTAAACCAAGCTTTAACAGACACCAGAAACGCACCACAGATGTCCACATAGACACACTTTATCTGACATGATTCTGATTCACAATAAAGTCAAATCACGGCACAGTGGATTGAACTGTGGCCTCACAGCAAGAAGGTCGCTGGTTTGAGTCCCGCCTGGGTCTGTTGGCATTTCTGTGTGGAGTTTGCATGTTCTCCCCGTGTTGGCGTGGGTTTCCTCCGGGTGCTCCGGTTTCCACCACAAGTACAAAGATATGCGCTATAGGTGAATTGGGTAAGCTAAATTGTCCGTAGTGTATGATTGTGAATGAGTGTGTATGGGTGTTTCCCGATGATGGGTTGCACCTGGAAGGGCATCCACTGCGTTAAACATGTGCTGGATAAGTTGTTGGTTCATTCTGCTGTGGCGACCCCTAATTAATAAAGGGACTAAGCCGAAAAGAAAATGAATTTTTTGTGGATTGTCTTTTTCCTGTTTTTATTTTCTTGAATAATATTTTTTTTCAGTTATAAGTTTTTTGTGAATTCCGTTTTTCATTTTTCTGGATTATTATTATATATTTATTTTTATTTTTCAGATTTTAATTTCTGTGGATTTAGTTTTTTCCTGTTTTCATTTAACTGGATTCTTTCTTTTCAGATATCAGTTTTTTGGATTGTGTTTTTCCTGTTTCCATTTTTCTGGATCATTATTATTATTATTATTATTATTATTATTATTATTATTATTATTATTATTATTATTATCATCATTATTAATTTATTTTAGTTTTTTTGTTTTACAGTTTTGTGGATTGTGTTTTTCTGTTTCCATTTTTCTGAATTAAACTTTTTTCAGATTTCAGTTTTTGTGAATTCCCTTTTCTTCTTTTCAGATTTCTTTATTCAATTTTTTTATTATTATTTTTTGTGGGTTGCATTTGTCCTTTTTAAATTTTCTGGATTTATCATTATTAATGCAATTGTTATGTTACATTTTAAAGGTATAATTCAACTGCAGTATTTGAATTAATTCGAATTAATAAACGTACATTAAACGATGGTTCATAAAAAAGTGTGGCCCTGGACTGATAACGTTATTTTGTCTTATTAATTCTCCTTTTGTTTTTCAATAATTTCTTTCCAAACTCCGTCAGCTTTAATTCATTCATTAATTTTCCTTTACCTTAGTCTCTATTTCAGGGGTCGCCACAGCGGAATGAACTGCCAACTTATCTAGCATATGTTTTAGATGCCCTTCCAGCAGCGACCCATCACTGGGAAACCCATACACACTCATTCACACACACACACTCACTCATATTCTACGGCCAATTTAGCTTATTCAATTCACCTATAGCGCATGTCTTTGGACTGTGGGGGAAACTAGAGCACCCAGAGAAAACCCACACCAAAAAATGCAAACTCCACACAGAAATGCGAACTGACCCAGACAGGACTTGAACCAGCGACTTTCTTGCTGTGACGCGAACTTGCTAACCACTGAGCCACTATGCTGCCCCCCATCAGCTTTTATTTGAGAAATATTTACCCTGAGATTTGAGCCATATGTTTCAAAATCATAGCATTATGAGTTATAAGTGATGTATCTTTGAAGTAGACCTTTTGTCATACATGTATGTTTTAAGGCTCATCCTCAGATCTGCAGTGGCTACTTAGCCTAGTGTTGCTGAATCAATACTGCTACTTGGCCTGAAATATTGGAGAAACACTCTGGTGGAGAATTCAGACTTTCAGAAGTTGATGGCTGGAAAAAAGAGCAATAAGAAAATAGAGGGAAAAGGTTGAATAAATCAGCACTGAAGAGCCAGCAGAGAGAACAGTGTCTGTGTGTGTGGTTTTAGTGGAACAACTGGTTTATAGTGACTCACTGAGAGAACTTGCTGAAAAATGCAGTCATTCAGGGCACTGTCACTTCAGAAATCACAAATTACTTTCTGCATTTATAGACATAGACAATTTTTGCTTCATTCTCTAAACAACCCATGACATTTTGTTCAAATGTAAAACAAATATGTTGCCAGTTAGGGCTGATTTAAAACAATAAATAAACAAATAAAGTAAATAAGTAAATAAATACATAAGTAAATAAATAAGTAAATAAATAAATACATAAGTAAATTCATTCATTCATTTTCTTTTCGGCTTAGTCTCGTTATTAATCTGGGGTCGCCACAGCAGAATGAACCGCCAACTTATTCAGCATATGTTTTACGCAGTGGATGCCCTTCCAGTTGCAACCCATCACTGGGAAACATATATACACACTCATTCACACACATACACTACGGACAATTTGGCCTACACAATTAACCTATACCACATGTCTTTGGACTTGTGGGGGAATCCGGAGCACTCGGAGGAAAACCTCACAAACACGGGGAGAACATGCAAACTCCACACAGAAAAGTCAACTGACCCAGCCGAAGCTCGAACCAGCGACCTTCTTGCTGGCGAACGTGCTACCCACTGCACCACTGTGCAGTCCTAAATAACTAAATAAATAAGTAAATACGTAAGTACATAAATAAGTAAAGAAATACATAAGTAAACAAATAAGTAAATAATAAATTTGCAAGTAAAAAATTGGTAAATACACAAATAAATAAGTGAATAAGTAAATAAATAAATAAGCAAAAAAGTAAATAAATACATTTTACATCAACAGGAGATGGTGTACGGATGTAACTGTGTTAAAGAAGATGTGCTGTCCTGATGTGGAAGCGCTTTTCATTAACTGTAAGCCGTTTTATGCACCGCGGGAGTTCTCCTCGTTCATTCT
>CAIGQZ010032409.1:6790227-6800959 GCA_903798205.1 Danio tinwini
ATGTACACTGAAAGCTTCTGTTGCCAAAACAAATTCCTTGTGTGTGTAAAGCACACTTGGCAATAAAACTGATTCTGATTCTGATTCTGATGTCTACATGCCTAAATGCATTGAGTTGCTGCCATGTGATTAGCTGATTAGAAATTTGCGTTAACAAGCAGTTGGTTACCTAATAAAGTTTCCAGTGAGTGTAAATGTGTCTTATTCCAAAATGGATTAAATTCAATTATTTCCTCTAAACTCTACACACAATCCCCCATAATGACAATGTAAAAAAAGTTTTTTTTAAATTGTTGCAAATTCATTAAAAATAAAAAGCTGAAAAATCACATGTACATAAGTATTCACAGCCTTTGCCATGAAGCTCTAAATTGAGCTCAGGTACATTCCTGTTTCCACTGATCATTCTTGAGATGTTTAAGCAGCTTAATTGGAGTTCACCTGTGGTAAATTCTGTTGATTGGACATGATTTGAAAAGGCATACACCTGTCTATATAAGGTCCCAGGGTTGACAGTGCATGTCAAAGCACAAACTAAGCATGAAGACAAAGGAATTGTTTGTCGACCGCCGAGACAAGATTGTCTCGAGGCACAAGGCTGGGGAAGGTAACAGAAAAATTTCTGCTGCTCTGAAAGTTCCAATGAGCACAGTGTCCTCCATCATCCATAAGTGGAAGATGTTTGGAACCACCAGGACTCTTCCTAGAGCTGGCCTGCCATCTAAGCTGAGTGATCGAGGGAGAAGGGCTTTAGTCAGGGAGGTGATCAATAATCCGATGGTCACTCTATCTTAGCTCCAGCGTTCTTCTGTGGAGAGACGAGAACCTTACAGAAGGACAACATCAGTGCAGCAATCCACCAATCAGGCCTATATGGTAAAGTGGCCAGACAGAAACCCCTCCCAGCCTGGAATTTGCCAAAAGCCATCTGCAGGTCTCTCAGACCATAAGAATCTAAATTCTCTGGTCTGATGAGACAAAAATTGAACTCTTTGGAGTGAATCCCAGGCGTTACATTTGGAGAAAACCAGGCTAATACTATCCCTACAGTGAAGCATGGTGGTGGCAGCATCATGCTGTGGGGATGTTTTTCAGCAGCAGGAACTGGAAGACTAGTCAGGGTAGAGGGAAAGATGAATGCAGCAATGTACAGAGACATCCTGAATGAAAACCTGCTTCAGAGTGCTCTTGACCTCAGACTGGGGCGATGGTTCATCATCCAGCAAGACAATGATCCTAAGCACACCGCCAAAATATCAATGGAATGGCTTCACATCAACTCGGTGAATGTCCTTGAGTGGCCCAGCCAGAGCCCAGATCTAAATCCTATTGAACATCTCTGGAGAGATCTGATGGCTGTACACCATCGCTTCCCATCCAACCTGATAGAGCTTGAGAAATACTGCAAAGGGGAATGGGCAAAAATTCCCAAAGACAGGTGTGCCAAGCTTGTGGCATAATATTCAAAAAGACTTGAGGCTGTAATTGCTGCCGACAACAAACTATTGAGCAAAGGCTGTGAATCCTTATGTACATGTAATTATTAGGTTTTTTATTTTTTTATAAATTTGCAACATTTAAAAAAATATTTTTCCCCATTGTCATTATGAGGGATTGTGTGTAGAATGTTTAGGAAATAAATGAATTGAATCCATTTTGGAATAAGGCTGTAACATAAAAAAATGTGGAAAAAGTGAAGCGCTATCAATACTTTCCGGATGCACTGTATAATTTATTTATTTAGGTACTTGCTACCCCTGTATAAATATTTTTCATATTTTTTTCCTATTTTATAAATGAACTAATTTACCAATGGTTTAAATAATGATGAAGCATTATTTATGTTAATTCATAATGTTCTGTTCCAGAATTTAGTTTATTCAAGACTCTTGCTTAAAGTAAACAAACACATATACACTGACAACAGTTTATAGACAGAAGCATAAAAGTAATGCTGTGTGTCTTTATAGAATCTAGGGTAAAGGTGATGCATGTGCACTGCTCTACTAAATGAGTTCATTTCTCATGCTGCTGTTATTAATAGTGGCTGGAGTGAAAGTAAACTGACGTACACCCAATACAGACCTATACAGCTCATGTGGGTGAAGATCTATTAAGCAGATATTGAAGAGCACATTCTTTCATCCTTATTATGAAGAGACGTATCAAACCCTTCAGTGTTGCTGACCTGAAAATGATTACTTATGGAAAGACAAACACTTTAAAGAGGATTGAAGTATATCAGAATTGTTTTTTCCTGAATAAGAACTATATGTTGGGCTACATGTAAACATTTTCACTCATTACTTATTGATAATTTATTGTTTTTTTATCACTTTTTTATTAGCAATATTTTTTAATCGCTTTTTTGATTGATTGACTGACTCCAGAGGGCAATTAATTTGTCCAAGCGGCACACATCACATAAAATACAATATTTAAATATACCATAAAAATAACTAATTAAAATATCAGTTTAATAAATAAATAAAGGCGGCACAGTGGTTTAGTGTTTAGCACTGTTGCCTCACAGCAAGAAGGTCGCTGGTTTAAGTCTCGGCTGGGCCATTCTGCATTTTTGTGTGGAGTTTGCATGTTCTCCCCATGTTGGCGTGGGTTTCCTCCGGCTGCTTCGGTTACCCCCATAGTCCAAAGACATGCAGTATAGATGAATTGAATTAACTAACTTGGCCATAGTGTATGAGTGTGTGTGTGAATGTAAGAGTGTATAAGTGTTTCCCAGTATTGGGTTGTGTAATGAGTAAAAACATATGCTGGAATAGTTGGCGGTTCATTCCGCTGTGGCAACCCCTGATAAATAAGGGACTAAGCTAAAGGAAAATGAATGAATGAATAAATAAATAAATAGTCAATGTGTGAATAGCTTGTAATGAAATAACATGACAGATGAAAGAAATATAGCAATTTATAGTAAATACTATAGTGTTTTTATACTATACTAGTTTACTGTACTAGTAAAGTAGTTGAAATATTCTGTTGTGGCAGTTCTACAGTTTCTAGCACTCAGTTTTGGGGATTTACACCTACCTAACTTTAAATGGTAACAGTTCCTGACTTCAGTAAGCTACAAACACAAATTAGGTATCATTGGAAAGACGACACTTTGGGCTTTACTGTGGTAAAAGGGAAAGTTTCATGCTCAAAAGTATAAAAAGTTATCATTATGAAGCCATGAGAAAAAAGAAAATGTGTCCAGTATTTGTTTTTCCATATACAAACACAGGTAAACATTCAAAGCTTGACTATAGTATCAATTTTGTGTGTGTTTAATTTACTTAGGGTGCGAGTTATTTGGACTGTGGGAGGAAACCGGAGATCCCGGGGAAAACCCACGCGAGCACGGGGAGAACAAGCAAAACTCCACACAGACATGTCGTCTGGTTTAGTAGGGGCTTAAACCAGCGGCATTCTTGTTGTGAGGCAACAGTGCTAATCACTGGGTCGCCGTGTCGCCCATCTGAAAAGGAGGGAAAGTAGAGGTGGGTGGGTTCTTCAAGACGAAGATATTGAGATAAGAAAACTCTGGTTATTTATAGTGAGTTAGGAGTCGTCTGATTGGATAATCGAGCATGAGCTGATGCTGAAACAGCTGAGAACAATCATAAGCACATGATCCTCTCGAAATTTGTTTATACATAACTTTAATTTCCCAATATAACATTAAAATGTTACGAGATGCTTCCAAACACATTTACAATTAGCCCAAACGTTGATCACACTACAAACAAGTCATAAAACGCTACTATACTAGGAAAGAGAAAATAACTCTTCATTGTTTACCTGCTGTTTTGTCTGTGATTCTGTGACGAGAGATGAACAGATCAAATCTTTTCCTGCTCTAAATGCATATGATTGGCTTCTGTATTTCACGTGATGAAAGAACGACTCAAACCCGATAAAAATTAACTAATCTTCTCCTCCGCCTGCACAAATGTGCTCATGCAGGAATGAATGAATCACTCCCTGAGATGACTCATTGTTCTCGAGTCACATTAAGTTAATGGCGCTATGGCTGAAGTGCATGAAATGCCATCAGTCTACAGAGATTTCCCAGTATTTCTCAGTTGCAATAGGGATTTCACAATAATTAATACCGAAAACCTAAAGCAAAGCAAACACTACCAGATTACTGTGGTACAAATACAGCACTACAACATGCAAAAGAGAGAGATCGACTCAGAATGTCACTTACCTGTTTTATAATGATTTGATCAGGTGTAGTTTGAAGTTTACGCAGAATTTCAATGGTCTCTGTTGCCTTCTTGTGGCAGAACATCAACCGTCTTTACTCTGCTCAATGACAGGCTGATGGCCGCTGTCGAAATGAATCGCCAAAATTATAAATATTTAAAATAGACACTATCCTTATAAATAAACTGCATAGCTGCAATCTAAACAACTACATTCTCGCTAAAAAAGCCTCAGAAGTACATTATGTTGTCCAACAGCTGCAATACTTGTCAAACTGGGTTGTTTAGTCCCGCTTTAGTCCTAGTGTGGCCAAAGTAATACACATGGGTGAAGAGACTGTACGAGTGCTGATATTGTTTTAATATCTCACAGGTATCAGCCAAACAGATTCGAGAACTAGACAAAACTGTTGTATATACAGTATACATTTTGTTTTGGATTAACTGGCAACTAAAATAAAGTTTTTAAAAAAAGATTAAAATGTCAATACATTTGAATAAAAATTATTTTCTTGAAAACAAGAGCACGTAGTAGCTTGATTGCTATCCAATTTACATTGTACGTCTTCCCACAAGCAATGATCTTCTGAACGGCAATGCTTTTACTTTATTTGCAGAAACATAAAATAGTGACGAATTAAAACGTTCTTATTTTTGTTAGCTGGAAACACAGCAGTCGTCAGTTTAGCTGCACGGCCCTTTACTCGTCTTATTTTCACAAATGTCCTTTGATAAAAATGCTGTGAAGTAGCTAATTAGCCGAGCGCTGTGTTGAATTGGATCATATGTCTGCATTTTCAGCAGATCTCAGAGGAAATCATCCCATTCACAATACCAGCCTTTGATGCCAAACAACTTTCCTACATAATGATCGAGGGGGAGAAAACAAAGCAAAAAAACAAGTAGATTCAAAGCTTTTCAGTCGTGAAGCACTGGGGATAATGACGGCACTTTCAGTGTTTTTATTTAACGCTTTGATGTAAACAGCAGAATTCAGAAGCCATTATGTTGTGTTTTTTAGCCTCAGGAGATCATTTACCTGTCTGTGTTTGATTTTAAAGAGCCCATGGCTGTGGAACACCAGAGAGTGCTGGTACAACTACCCCTATCAGGTACATTTACAATCCACTTACCATATATTATATCAATAACAATTCCTTTTTTCTTTCTACAGAGATTCACCTATAAAGTTACTTTACTTTTAACTGTGATTGCAATCCCAGGCTCATAGAAATACATGCCTCATTTTGCGAAACATAAAATACGTTCCTCCGGGTTCATTTTGTTGCACGTTTCAGATGACAAATCCACTAGAGGGCGCTACATCTTTGTTAATCTGAAATATAATACGTAGGGTTTGTTTTGTTGAAAGTTTCAGATAAATGTCCTTTTTTTTTTACATGTCAAAGAGAAGGCAGAGCTTGTCATACAGATCACACAGCACACCACTGACCTAAACCCAACCAATAGTGTTTTCAGAAGCAAATTTTGTTTGGTGAGTGTTTTGTGTTGTTTTGGTTTTTATTAACTGGCGACTAAAATCAAGTTAAAAATATAAAAGCTTAGAATAAAGATAAGATTCTTCCCTCAACCCAACCATTAGTGTTTTCAAAAGCTAATGTAAGAGAAACGTTTAAAATTCTCTGCCTGGAAATTGAATATCTTTATCAGCTGTCAAGAATTAGTTTGTCTAATATAATTTCAAGACTATGAAAACTGTCAATCAAATTAATTACTAAGTTATTCATTTAAATCAGTACTGCAAGTATAGCGTGTTAGCATCACAGCTCACGCCTGTGTCTCCCATGTAAATAGCTCAAAGTTGTAAAAATTGTTAGCCTGTTTTTTGGATTGTCATTAGCTTATTTTCTTAAGTACTGCATCTTCAATGAAATTAATGAAAGTATTTATTCCACATATTGCTTTATTTCTAGCTTTTTTCTTCACAGTTTGTTTGTTGGCTCGCACCTTTCCACTCTCACGTCTTAGTTTATTTAATTACTCGCGCTAATTACTAATGTGCGTTTTATTATTACATTTGTATAGGAGAGGCAAACATATTTGATTACAAATCATAGACATTGTTTTGTGGTATTTATTTTTATTTATTTATTTATTTTTATTCTTGAACATATAACTGTGAAAATAATCCTTTATTTGTCGATAATATGTCACACCATACCTGCCAACACTCCTGTTTTTCCCGGGAGTCTCTCGTATTTCAGACCCACCTCCTAGTTTGTCATTTCTCCCAGAAAACTCCCGGAATTTCAGCCCCTTCCCCCAGTCTTCAGGTGATTGGTACAATCTGGTAACACCCCATTCACACGGGGCTTCAGCGTCCACGCTTGACAGAGGGAGTGTCTGAAGTTGGGGCTGATGCGATCGTCATAGCAGCGTCAGCCAATGAAATTAGTCAGCAATCGGCTACTGTCTGAGCTGGTGTATTTGCATACAGCGATCTGATTGGCTGGCGCTTCCGTCGGCACTTGATAAGTTGAGAAAGTCCCAAATTCTACAGCGATCAATGCCACTGAAGCGGCGCCGACAGATTCACAATGCAGTTCAACAACGCCAGACGTCACCCATTAAAAGTGAATTGGAAGCGTTGAAGCTGACGCCCCCTGTGAATGGGGCGTAACACCACCGGATCGCCGACAGACCAGGCACCCCTTCCAGTCGCTCTGCTCACCCTCCTAACATACACCCCCGCCCTCTCCCGGATTTTCAGAGACAAATGTTGGCAGGTATGTGTCGCATTATCATTAGTTGGCTTAATACAAACGTTTTTAGCTCATAGTGCCCCCTAGTGTTTATTTGATCTAGAAACTGGTGTCAAATGTATGTTTAGGTACAGTATGTTTATACAAAAATGTTGTCTGAAGCACATATTTCCAATGAACCTTGAGTTGAACCAATGAGTTGTTTTTTGTCAATAACCTGTTCTTCCCTAAAATGTTAGTTCACCCAGAGTAAATGCTAATAATTAGACCATGATTTTTTGGCCAAGTTTTTTTTTTCTGTCCAATCCAATCTCGAGTCTTATTCATATGTGCGTTTTTGTGGGGTTTTTTTTGTTTTTGTTTTGTTTTTTACATTTTTTATAGGTGAGGCAAACATATTTGATTACAAATCAAAGACATGGTTAAACTGTTTTCTGGGATTCAAAGAACTGCATGAAAACAATCCTTTATTTGTCGATAATATGTCCCTGTAAAAAAAGTACAAAAGTTGTTAGCATCATACTGCCCCCTACTGTTCATTTGATCTAGAATCTGCAGTATAACGTATATGTTTAAGTAGGTATTTGCTGTTTCTCAAATATGTAGTCTCAAGCACATATGTCCAATGAGCATTGGTCTCTCTGACTCCTAAAATGTGCACCCAAAATACATGAAAATAATCCCATGATTTACTCACCCTCAGGGCATCCTAGATGTTTATGACTTTCCTTTTTCAGTCTAATTCAATTGGAGTCATTAATAACAATTCTCCAGGCACATCCAAGCTCAACATTAGCAATGGTGTGTTTTTCTTTTGAGTCCAAAACAAGTCCAATGAAGTACCTCCATTTATGATAAAAGTGCCTCAGATGGCTGCAAGGGGCGAATAAAGATCTTTTGTAGGAAATTGATGCATTTTCTTAAAAATATTTCTATTTAAAACAGGTTTGTTTAACTTCCAGTGGGAGGCTGCCACCTTTCTCTTCTTCTTCTTTAGAGGTGCATTTTTGGTGCATTAGCACCATCAGCTGGACAGGAGTGTGAATTATTTTTGTCGACTATGGCATATGATGTACACATACCTGTCAACCCTCCCGTTTTTTCAGGGATTCTCCCGTATTTTACAGTTCTATCCCGCTATCATCCTGTAAAGGTATTTTCTTGTATTTCTCCCATATTTTCAGTCTTTCTCTGAAGTGGGTCAATAAACATTAAAGAGCAGAGCCTCCCTATACGCAACCCATACCGCCAAACCACAAGGGTCCCCCCTTGTTCTTAAATGTGAGTCTGTTCTGTGGTTTCGCTTTGTTTAGGCATGAAAACACTTTCATTACAGATGCCGTCTCCCCTTCATATGCAATCCTAAAAACAGTCATATAGTGGTGCGTGACTGTCAGCTGACGTGCTCCATATAGTGATAAATAGAGGCTGTTTCCCAAACGGATTCTGTACATGCGATTTGAAGCGGAGGCTGGGTTTTGGGTGCGTGTTAAACAGACATATACACATAATTAATAATAATATCTAAAGATGTTGATCTTGGTGGGGTTTTAACACAACTAATTTCGTCCTAAATGAGCATTAAAAAGTTAGGAAAGCAATCGAATGCATTCATTATAACGTTAGATGGTTGGATTTTTAAAGTGACACCTGTTATTTAATGTAATCAAATGAAAAAAAATCTAAATAAATAAGAGATTCATTCGTTGCTCTTTAATCAGAATGTGTCAGTTATACAGTGAAGAAACAGCTAATGAGATTTGATAGCTTGATTTTATTTCATTATAATAGCTATTTTAATAAGTTTGCTAATTTATTTGCTGCTAATGTATACTATTTTTTTGTGTAAATAATAATAATAATAATAAAACATATTATTGACCATTTAACTATTTACAATGAAACAGCTGCAAATCAACATATTTAGTAATTTTGGGATTTTTTTAAGGTGGGTTGGAGTAATCCCTTATTTTCACATCCCAATGTTGACAGGTATGTGTACAGCATACTTAGAGTCAGGAATTAGAAGTGGGAAAGTACAAAAACAAGGATTAATAAAATAAAATATATTTCTGCTACAGAAAGCATCGATTTGCTTCATGTGTAAACTCCATGGCAGCATATGGGTTAGTTTGACGAAAGACACTTTTGGAAACTTCAAAATAAAAGTCACTACCCAAAACCCGTATAAAGCACAGTAAAATAAATTTTAAAACAACTCTTACTTTGTCTGACAAAAAAAAGTCTTATACACTGAGGATGACTCCTCAGTGTAAGTGAATGGAGAACTACTCTTTTAAAGTCCACTTGAAATCAAAATTTACAATGTTTATTTTACTAGCTCACATTGTTATTCTTAAGGTGAATAATTAATGCGTGCAAGTTAATCCGCTGAAAAAAATCATTTGTGTTTGTAAGCTTTAATCAAAGTCTGCTTATTTGCTTCTGTGTTCGGAGTGGCGTTTTTTTTGCTAACCTGAGGGCTTCCATAGCAACTGCATACTAATACACTCTTACCGTTAGTTTGCTATGAGGTGTGCAATAGAAAGCCCCGCCCCTGCCCCCTCCCCCTACTCAATATTCTGTTTCAGTTGGAACTACATCAACATGTAAAAGTCTCTGCAATTTTCGGTTTACGCAGACTTTAAACCTTGTGTGGTCTTACAATTCTGTATATTTCGTCTGTGTGAGTTAAAGTGAAACTGCCGAACTGCAGTTAAAGTCAGGCATCCTGCTGATTTGATTCAGAAGGGCACTTTTTTTTTGTCAGACGGCTCACCGGTCAGGTATACATCCGCACTAAAATATCAAGGTGAAAGTCATCATAGCTTGCGTAGAATAGACCCAGCTCCCAACCCAACTTTGAGAATAGATTAACGACGATATTTCTTTTATCGCGCGATAAGAATCTCGCATTAACGCAGCACGTTAACACCGATAATAACTCACCACTAATTTTAATACAAGAATTGTTGTGCTGTAAAATAATATATCAAATTGTGTATGGAAAGTATCGTCAATGCACTGTGATACACCGAGATATCGAATTGAACCTGTAACGAGTAAGGTGTATGGCCCCTTTAAGAGCACGCACCCTTTTTTTATGTTGTTGCTGTGGTTGCATTAGAAACGAGCCCCTGCATGTGTGTGAGGGTAATGTACTCTGTTGCTCCGTTTAATTTTATTTTCTTTAATAACCCTGTATGTGGCATTTAGTTTGTAAAGGACAGTATACCCTTTTCCTGGACAATAAACTACTACTGAGGGAAAATCATCTTTGCAAACTTTGTTTTTTTTGAGGGCTATCCATATTGCTCTGTATGCAGGCCGTTACAAACAGAATTGATGGCATGATAATCGTAACCGAACCAAACCGTGAGGCCAGTGTAGGTTCACACCTCTAAAAATTACCATTTTCCTAGTACTGGGTTGCGACTGGAATGGCATCTACTGTGTAAAACATATGCCAGAGTAGTTAGCGGTTCATTGTGTCACTGTAGCGACCCCTGATAAATGAGCAACTAAGCTAAAAAAAATGAATGAATGAATGATCATTGGTCATTATTGAACTGCTAGTCAACAGGAAGGTTTACGTTTACTGTATATGTATATTTAACATTGTCTGTTTTATTCTAGCCGTTAACAGTGGATCTGCATTACTACTATATACTGGAGCTTTCCTTCTACCTGTCGCTGCTCTTCTCGCAGTTCACAGACATCAGAAGAAAGGTATGTGACATGAGTTTATAACCATCTACTCTTTATTTAGAGCTTGTAAAACCTTTTTCCTCCTCACAA
>CAIGQZ010032409.1:6815023-6835678 GCA_903798205.1 Danio tinwini
ATTTTAGAGTGAGATGCTAATGGTCTAATCCAATTTAATGATCTATGCTAAGCTAAGATTAAAAAATGTTAAAACTCAACTATTTAACTGTAGGTGAGCACTAAAATTAGCGTATTTTCAATAGTATAAAGTGTTCCTTTAAAAATGCTTATTATTGTCATCTAAACCATGTTTGTAATCTTCTCAGGTGTCAAAGGACGACCGCAGTGACATTGAGTCAAGCTCTGATGAAGACGAGCTTCATCCTCCGTTACAGAAACATCACACTAACGGGACCAACGGGTCCCACGGCACCAACGGCTACCTGTCCTCATCCCCGTGTCCAAACGAACACTAACTAGCCGGACGTTTCCCGGCTCCCAGTTGCATTACCTCTGTTGTGTCAAATCATGTATGAACATTACCAGGCCCGTACTGGAACTTCTCAATAATGTGAATGCAGTTTGTTTTCGGTCGGTCGCTTATTTTCCACCGTTTTCCCCCTAATGTTTTGTGTTCCGTTCATTCAATTTTGTTTTTGTGGCCATTTGTTAAGGAAGCACCTTTTAGATTCAGCGCGGCTCACTCTTTTGGTTTCGAGCAGATGAATGAAAGCGTTATTTCTTTCATAATCACGTGAGCATGCTCCTGCTGCTGCTGTCATGTGTTCTGGCACCATGGGAATAGTAGTTTTCTTGAATTAGTGTCTTTTTGTATATTTATTTATATCTTTAAAAACTGTGCTGCTTTCTTATTATTTTTGAAACCTACACTCCGTGATAAGACAACGGTGCTGGAGCCGGTGCTCAATCTGTGCGTTTACACTAAAGAAGAAGCTTTGGTTTAAAGCCACTGGTCTAAATCATGTGCTGTGCAAGAACAAACATATGAATGTGAAATATCGTGCATTGCTGCATTCAGAAAGAAATTGCAATTCTAAATGCAATATCCAGGTGTGTTCACATTTCAGAAGCTTGGTTAAAAAAAGAACTATGGTGCATTTGCTGTGTTAATGTGGTTCATTTGATGAAATCAACATCGGCTCATTCTGAAAATGTAGCCCAATATACATTTCTGGAGATCGCGAATTATGTAGCCAGAAGTACATACACAAACTGTGCTTTTGAAAACACTGTTGCAAACCAGGCTCATTCTGAAAATGTAGCCCTGTATACATTTCTAGAGAGCGACAAATATGTCCCAGGAGCTACGTTTTTTTTGCAGTTTTTGTTTCTCGAATCCACCAGAGGCCGCTGTGTACGCTTTTTGAGATCTCAAATTTCTCTCGCAAGTGTCATTCATGTCTGCTGTTCTCGCTTAAATCCACCAGAGGCTGCTGTCAATTGACTGACTGACTGACAGATCAACTGACCCACCTTCCTCCTTCCTTAAACCCAACCAGAAAAGCATACACAGCGGCCTCTAGTGGATTCGTGAAAACAAAATCTGCAAAACAAACGTACCTCCTGGGACATATTTGCCGCTCTCCAGAAATGTATATAGGGCTACGTTTTCAGAATGAGCCTGGGTTGGATAAAAATGTTAACCAGTCACTCCAGAATTTGTCCAATTTTTGTCCAATGGTTCTTGAGATCAAAAACCAAAGAATTTTTACAGGAATTTTGTGTATTTTCATAGCAAACCCCAAGCATTTAAGCAAATAATGCCATAATTTTTAAGAATAGTTGTCACACAATCTGTCATTTTAGGTTGCAAATATTATATATACTGTATATATATTGTGAGTTACTTTTATTTAACCAGCACATTTTTTTTTTACCTGAAATGGCATAGGCTTTTCCCAAAAGATAATAAGACGATGTTAATAAGACGATCAGAATTTGCCAGGGGTATGAATAATTTCTGGCTTGACTGTCTATATAAAATATTTGCAGGCAAAAATGGCTGATTTTGTGACAGCCTTTTTCAAAACGTATGCCAGTATATGTGTGTGTGTGTGTGTCTGTATATATATATATATATAGCGGTGAAAAATAAGTAATCAACACGTCACTATTTTTCTCAGAAAACATATTTCTAAAGGTGCTGTTGACTTGAAAAATTCACTGGATGTTGGCAACAACCAAAGAAATCCATATTTGCAAAGAAAACAAAGCTAATTAGTTTACAAATGACGTTATGTGGAATAAAATGAAATGACTTGGGGAAATAGTATTGAACACATGAAGAAAGGAAGGTGTAAAAAGGTAGTGAAAAGCCCAGACAGCAGCTAAAATCTAGTTCATAGATATATACAGTAGTTCATAGATATATACACTAGATATCGCATACCATATGTGAACGGGTGTAGTAACGAGTAAACAAAGAAAACAAAGCACAAAGGCAGAACTTTTCATAGGTAAGAGTTCGTTTTTTACCTTTTTATGTTATGAACTTTTGTGCTCGTAACAATATTGATGATAATACAGACACTTACTGCATTCGCTATAAGGCAACGTAGCACCAACTTGCTCTAAATTCTAGGCTTATGCTAGTTTTGTTGAATAAAATAAGCAAACAATGCAAAAGAAAAATGACAACGAGATACTGCAGTGCCAGAAACTTGTATTATTGTCAGCTAAGTGAACGAGTCGTTCATAACGGAGATTCATTCACAAACAAATCGCTCCCTCCGTCAGAATGAGAAGTGAAATCAGGAGAGGGGGTGTGTTTCAGGACATGGATTAGATCAAATCTAACAGGAGGGAGGATAATTCATTTACATGCACACAAACACACACTATCAGCAATGCCTGTGCGGTCACTGATCCATCAATATAGAAAAGTGATGTAAAATTATAATTTTCGTAATTAAAAAAAAAAAAAATTGCGTACTGACCACTGGGAAAACTCCCGATCATAGATATATGTGTATATGTGTAAATCTCTGGCTCTGGATGGCCACAGTTCACTACAGCTTGGTCCCGCATTCATTTTAAAGGAGCGCTACCCTGTTCTAAATTGGCGGCTCTATTGACATTCCTTCCAATAGACAACAACAGGGCAGGCGACATCTAATGTAAATATCTATGGTAGTTCTTCAGCAACCCTCAGCCCTTCATCAATGTAAATGAATATTAGCTGCTTCAGTCCAACATCTACATTAGCAGGAGGATTAAGATGAAACCAGGGTGGACATTTCAGCAAGACAATGATCCAAAACACATCCAAGGAAACTCTCAAATGTTTCCAGAGAAAGAAAATCAAGCTGTGGAATGGCATAGCCAATCACCTGACTTGAATCCAATAGAAAATACACATTAAAGGGTAGACTTAAGAGACGAGACACACAGAACCATCAAGATTTTTACACTCTGTTGAAGTCTGTTTTAGACAAAACTCCAACGCATGCACAGAAGACAGCACGAGTATTCATAACAAATAAACTAATGTAAATATGATCCCGCTTGCTTTTTGAGCTCTGGCAAGTTCTTACACCCCTATGATTGGTCATTGTCTTCACCCGCTCAACAGAAAGGTCTGCGATTAGAAACAAAGCACCCCATGAGTGACGCGGGAAAAACAGCCGCGGTTCAAGGCCGTCACACACCGGATGCGCCACTCAGCGCAGCAACACGCGCGCACATAACAGTTGAAAGTATCGCACACCAGACGCGCACATTTGCAGGCTATTTAAAACTAAACTAATCATGATCTATTACTGAACCGATATCGAATTGTCCCCATCTGCATCGTGGCGCACCGAAGAAACGATTAATTTTGACACCCCTAATATAAAGTATTAAAACATTTCAGTAGTTCAGCACTTTCTCCTTTCTCCCGTTATTACACAGAACCATTTTTTCAGATTTTCTTTGTTTTGTTTTTTTTTTATGTTTGTGTTGTTTGGGTTTTTACCGTTTTATTCCATGTCAACAGCTCATTTCGAAAAATTTCTCCCAGGAAAAAATATGACGTGTTCAATACCAATTTCCTTGATGGATATCCCTGAAAAAATCTTGGAGGAACTGGTTTACGATTCCTTCTAAATTCTGGTGCACAAACAAACAAACAAACAAACAGTGACATATGAACACAACACAGATCCAAAGGCATTTAAACAAGCCAAAATCAGCACATAAGGTCACAGAATGTTCAATCACGTCTGATTTGCTCTACATAGTTGTAATGTTTTTCCCAATAAGCTTCAAAACAGGCGTCAGATGCGAGTCTGTCTCCAGAATATTTCAGTTTTTCTGTGTTGAATGATGAATTCCTGCTGTTTTGATTGCTTCAGACATTTATAAATGCTTCATGAGTTGTCAACCGATAAAAATAGCATCAGATGTTTGCACATACAATAACACGTTTGGATACAAAATGTAAATCATGAAGCAGTTTGGTTTTGTCTTTAGGATCAATCTTAAAAATGAGTGCGAAAGCTAGACAAGCTAAAATGTAACGTGTCATTACACTGAAAAAAATGTATTCATTGGATTTGTCAACGCAATCTCACTGCAATTTATAACTTTTTGATTTAGTGACTAATTTGTATAAATTCGTATGATCTAATTCGTACAAATAAGTACGATTTGTTTATCAACCAATGACAGGTGGGGTTAGGGGTGGGGTTAGGTGCCACGCCTCCTTTTTAAAATCGTACATTTTCTTACGACTGAACTCGTACAAATTAGCCACTAAACTGACAAAACATAAAATACTTACATTTCTTCGTAAGATCAGGCTGGGATTTGCTCTTTTTTTAAGGTAAGTGGTTGCAAATAATTTATATGGGCTGAATTTAAACAAGGCCAGCATGGTGGTTCAGTGGTTAGCACTGTCGCCTCACAGCAAGAAGGTCGCTGGTTTGAGTCCTGGCTGGGTCAGTTGGCGTTTCTGTGTTGAGTTTGCATGTTCTCCCCATGTTGGCGTGGGTTTCCTACGGGTGCTCCAGTTTCCCCCACAGTCCAAAGACATGTGCTATAGGTAAGGTGGATGAACTAAATTGGTCGTAGTGTATGAGTGTGTGTGATAGACTGCGTGTATGTGTTTTTCCTAGTATTGGGTTGCAAGAAAAGCATCCGCTGCTTAAAACATATGCCAAAATAGTTGCTGGTTCTTTCTGCTGTGGCGACCTCTAATAAATCAGAGACTAAGCTGAAGGAAAATGAATGAAAAAATGGTCTAAACTGGTAATGCTTCATGCAGTGACTCTATTTTACTTTACGTTCAGTTGTCCAGTGGTTTATTTAAGCCAGGGGTGTCCTGGAGAGTTTAGCTCCAACCCTAATCAAGCACACCTGAACCAGCTAATCAAGCCAAACTCAGCAGGACACCGGCCCCTCCAGGACTGAGTTTGGACACCCCAGATTTAAGCACAATGATGCACTATGGTTATTAGCGGTGACATGCAGTAATAATAATTTTAAATAATTTTTAATCAATTTTTCCAAGTAGAAATCCAAAGTTTGAGAAATCCAGCAGTTGAGCACCGGCTCCGTCAAGAGCACCAACATCTTTATAAAATACGACTAACAGTGTTTTGAAAATGGGAGAATCACCCAAGTCAACGAATCAAGAATCACGTGTCCAGATGAATTAATATAAAGAAATGTATCACAGATCGCTCGTGTTGCTTCTTAAAACATATTTTCAGAACTGTTTTAAAAGTTTGGGCTTGGTAAAGTTTTGTTTTTTAAAAGATGTTCATCAAGGCAGCATTTATTTGATTAAAACGCAGTACTGAGCGTCACAGTGGCTCAGTGGTTAGCACTGTCGCCTCACAGCAAGAAGGTTGCTAGTTCAAGTCCTGGCTGAGTCAGATGGCATTTCTGTTTGGAGTTATAATCTGTGTTGGTGTGGGTTTCCTCCGGGTGCTCCGGTTTCCCCAACAGTCCAAAGACTGAGCTGTAGGTGAATTTAATAAACTAAATTGGCCATAGTGTATGAGTGTGAATGAATAAGTATATGGGTGTTTCCCAGTACTGGGTTGCAGCTGGAAGGGCATCCACTGTGTAAAACATATGCTGAATAAATTGGTGGTTCATTCCGCTGTGGCAACCCCTGATGAATAAAGGGACTAAGCCGAATGTATTTACAGTATTTTCTGAATATCCCAATATACAATAATGTAATATTATGAAAGGTTTAATTTTTAAAACCCATTTTCTGTGTGAAAACATTTTAATCTTGCAAATCTGAATTTCCAGCATCATTATTTCAGTTTTTATTTCATTATTTTATTTTTACTGAAACATGTATTATTATAATATTGAAATACTGTTTTATGTTAATTATTTTCGAGATTATACTAGACTGAAAATGTTCAGAGGAATGGCATTTCCTTTTTAACATTTTAATGCATTCTTGAGAAAAGAAAAGTAGGGGAGAGTGAGTACGGTTGCAACATGGGGCAGTTGCAACAAGACTTATTCCTCCATTCAGGAATGAGCTTGATGGCTGATATTCATATTATTGACCTTATTCTTCAATGTGGAAGTGCGCTCGTTTTTGCGATTGTTTTAGAACTTCCGATTCAGTTGCCTATGGGAGAAATGACTAGGATTAATAAACGGCTGAATACGGTCAAACTACTCGCTCTACAAACAAGTGTTTGCATGATTATACAGACAAAGTAGAATAATATAATAAGAAAACATCAGTTTGCAACATCATAGAGCATAATGGGCTGTTTTTAACCTCTAAAAATGAATGGAAGTAAATGAGACCGGAAGTCTCCAGCCAAAATGGTTCAAATGAATATATTTTCAGTTAGACCCTTCTTCAAATTTGAGAGAAATCACCCATATATGACCATTCCTTCAGTATAAAACTTATTTTTAGGTTAAAAAAATTATTTTTTTAATGTTTAGTAAATTTCTCATACTGTCTAATCTGTTTTTGTGAAACATTGTTCATTTGTATAATTTAATTCACTGTTTTCTTAGCTTTAAATAGGTAAAGCTATTGCATCAACCTAGCATAGACAGTTTAATAATGGTTGACAGAGTTGAGACAGTAGCAACATGCTGTTGCTGTCCCCAATTACAAAATTAACTTTAAAGTTTGTCATATTAACAATGTACAATTTAAATTTTATCAGTTTCAAAGTAATTTAATTTGAAAAAAAAATGTATTCTTTGATTAATTAATTTAAAAGTTCAAAAGACGTACTTCAGTAAAGGGTCAGTCTAGATTTTCAGTAAAAAATATTTTCGTTCAGGTTTTTTTAGGCCTGATAATTGGCTGTTGCTTGTTCTTTAAATAGTCCGTATTTATATGGCCAATTTAACACATTTAACTATTTAACTGTAATAGAGAAAAGCTAGCGAAGGGCTATGCAGGTAAAATTCACTCCTCTGACCTCTAATGGTGCTCTAGCGACAGACACTAGAGGCCATGGTCTTTAGCCTCCTTGTTAGAGAAACCGACGTCCATGCAAAGAATCGCTTGTTCAATCCCAGCTCTGACCAGGCTGGGTGCAGTATGACTGGTGGTTTACACATGGGGGCTCGTCCGGGATGGGAGTGAGGTTTATCGGGGTGATTGTAACGGAGGCCAGCTTGCGAAATGCTGTGCTGGTAAACCTCACTCCTCTGACCTTAAAAGGTGCTGTAGCGACAGATTCTAGAGACTGTTGACTTCAGTCTCCTTGTTAGAGCAACCAACTCCCATGCAAAGAATGGCCGGTTTGATCCCAGCTCAGACCAGGCTGAGTGCAGTAAGACCAGTGGGTTACATGTGGGGGCTCATCCAGGATAGGAGTGAGGTTCATTGGGGTGATTGTACCGGAGGCCAGTTAGCGAAGTGCTGTGCTGGTAAACCTCACTCCTCTCACCTCTAAAGGTGCTCTAGCGACAGACACTAGAGGCTATGGTCTTTAGCCTCCTTGTTAGAGCAACCAACTCCCATGCAAAGAATCGCCGGTTTGATCCCAGCTCAGACCAGGCTGGGTGCATTAGCACCGGTGGGTTACATGTGGGGGCTCGTCCGGGATGTGAATGAGGTTAAGGGGGGTGAGTGTGACAGAGGCCAGCTAGCGAAGTGCTTTGCAGGTAAACCTCACTCCTCTGGACCCGGAATGGTTCTCTAGCAACAGACACTAGAGGCCATGGTCTTTAGCCTCCTTGTTAGAACAACTGACTCACATGCAAAGAATCATTGGTTCGATCACATCTCAGACCGGGCTGGGTGCAGTAAGACCGGTGGGTTACATAACCAATTTACATTTAGTCTGTTTATGAAAAAAATAAATAAATCCTACCTGATGTTTTATTTTTATTATTATTACATTTTAATTCAAGTTGTAACTGTTCTCATGCTCAGGGTCAGTTGCAACGTTTGACTTTGTCTGTTCATGTTTAAATTCTGCATAGATTATCATATGTACACATTATATCAATGTGGGTCGGTGTGTAATAGATGTGGGTTTAATATATTAAAATTTTGGGTTTCCACAAAAAAACTGTCTCTGAAAAACTGTAGGAAATGCAAAAAGTGTTGCAACTGTCCCCACTCTCCCCTATATGTTTCATTTTACGAAGCCCAGACGTTTGATAACAGATTATCAGATTTTCATTTGCAGGGAATTAAAATGGACTTATTTTAATTTATTATAAAAAATATAAAAAAAGATTCAGCTTGTTTTAAGGAAAGTGTTTGCATCTTTATTTCCAGGAAAGTATTCATTTGATGTGATATTCAGTTAGCAGGTATATTATATTCGATAATCATTCCTGATTGAATCCCAGTCTGTTTCCAATTATAACTAAGGTTTGATTTGATTACTGTACTTCAGTAAATGCTTCAGAAACAATATGAGATTATGAAATATATTATCACACTGTTTGAGACCAGCATTTGGTGAACATGCACTTTGAATATTAAATGCCACCAAACACTGCTTTTTTTTTGTTACTACCCATTTTTCAAATGCATTAATGATCATTCAGCTGAGTTTATTTTAATGCTTTGGGTTGTTGTTTTTTTTTAGTGTGGAGGAGGTCAATGCTGCTGTCTGTTTAATCTGGACAAGCGCTACAGCTAATTTTAGCCGTCGTCTTATTTGCACTGCAGACAGGTTGCTGTGTTATGTGGTTTACATTTGATGTCAAAAGGTGAAGAATTAAGAAAAAAAGACAACTGTATTCTCTGCCTTTGCTGGAAAACGGATTATCAGCGGTACTAATGAAGTATGTTTCCATGTATTTTAAATAAACACGACAGACCAAAGCTTTCTGCCTGCTTTATTGTTTCATCTATGGGTTAAAAATAAATAATCATGTCATGTATATTCACAATAACAATCATTTGCTAACATTAAAAGACTCAATTTACAGATATTTAAGCACAGCTCAAAAATACTCAAAAGTTTTTATGCTACTCTAACATACTGCAGTAAATTAATCAGGTTCAATGTAATTTTTTGTTAGTTTGACTGACTAGAAAAGTTTGATTAAATTTGACTCAGTTAAAATAAAATGTTGGCAGCAATATTGTTTTACAGTGAATATATACTTTGCCTATATTCTTCAAACTACTAGATTTTACCCATTTGTCAGCAAAACAATTTGAATCATTTAAAAAATACATATCACCTTTTACTTATATATATATATATATATATATATATATATATATATATATATATATATATATTTAAATAGGTCTATTTTTAGACATATATATTGGTTATGATGAATTAAAATGAAACATTGCATCCATATTTTGGTGTCAGTTTTTTGGGAAATATACAAGTAATTTTACATTTATTTAATGAACAATTTACATTTTATTTAATTTACTTTACAATTATTTAATGTGGTTTGTTTTAAAAAAGAAAACTTTTGCAAGTTTAATTTGACGCTAACCCAAAAATCTCAGCTAATTCACATCTAGTATGTGAGGGACTTTTATTTTAAACAATTTGAAACACAATAGTAAACAGTTTACATGTATTTAATTAGCTTTTTTGTTTATAAGCCAAGTTGTCAATTTAATTTGACGCTACCCCCAAAATTTCATCAAATTCCCATCTTGTACATTTAAGGGACTTTTATTTTGAACTATTTGAAACTATAGTAAACAGTTTACATGTATTTAATTTGTTTTTTGTTTATAAACCAAGTTTTGTAAATAAAAATTGACGCTACCCCCAAAATTTCATCAAATTCACATCTTGTACATGTAAGGGACTTTTATTTTGAACTATTTGAAACAATAGTAAACAGTTTACATCTATTTGATGCAGTTTTTGTTTAGAAAATGGCTTTGTCCATTTAAAATCCCATCTAATTCGCGTCTAGTAAAGGGACTTTTATTTTGGATTAAAGATGAACGAGGGAAAAATAAAACCCGAACAAATAAAAAATTGTTTGGCCTGGAAAACTGATTATCAGCGGTACTAATGAATTATTGCCATGTATTTTAAATAAACATGACAGACCAAAACTTTCTGCCTGCTTTTTGTTTCAACCATGGGCCAAAAAAAAAAAACATGGCAAGTAGGATATTCACAACAAAAAAACATGAAAGGCTGTATTTATGGTATTTAAACAGCTCAAAATAATCATTAATTGTATATATACTTAGGCACTATCATTCAAAATACAGATTTTACCCATATCCCCTTTGACTTTAATATAACAATTTTTTACATCAAATACTGGTTGAGGTGAACAAAAACGAAACATTACATCCATTTTAAAACTTTTATTTTCCCAAGTGTTATTTGAAATATAAAAGTAAACACTTTATATGTATTTTAATTGAGTTTTTGTTTATAAAACAACTTCTGCCAGTTTAATATCCCATCTAATCCGCGTCTAGTACATGTAAGGGACTTTTGTTTTGAACTATTTTGGATTAAGGATGAATGAGGGGAAAATAAAATCAAAACTAATAGAGTGGAGGAACTATGACGTCACCTTGTAGGCTCATCAGCTGCTAGCATAAAACTGGTTCCCTCGATAAAAACTCTATAGGATTTTCCGATAGGCTTTTTGAAGATTGCAAATAATAAGCTCTATGTTCAAACACTGTTCAGTACACTTACACGTTTTGTCCAGCCGGGTAATCCTCACACAATAATAATCCTTTTAGCACTTTTGGATCTTAAATGCAAACGCAAGAACTGAAAAGCTAGCATTAGGCTATAAACAGACAACAGAGCCTTCAGGGCGCTCGCTTGTGACGTCAGCACCACCCTGCTACAGACAACTCTTCAAACTTATTTTTTAGAAATATGATCCATGACAAAGATTTACTCTCTCTGTTTATTACATTATAATCCACGCTATAATATTATAAACAAATAAAAACACAAAAGCACATAGGCCTACGTGCCTTTTGGATAGTTTTTTACATGGGAAATACATTTTGTTTTGCTTTACGGTTGTTGTAAAAGTTTTAAAACTGTATGTATAAATGTGTCTACATAGTATTATCATAAGACATGTTTAAATAAGTGTATCGCTCACTTGCATACAGCCCGCTTACCTTAGTAATAGACAGAAATGAGGCGTGAGGGACAAGTCTATACAGCGTACAGCGAAAAGCAGCCCACACAGTCACATATGCTGAACATTAAGGAGGAGTGTAAATACTGCAGTTATGACAGAGATAAATGTGTTCAGATGAAGAAAAAAACGACGAAAAATGTATGTATTTTTACACATTTATTCACACGTTTACATTACTGACAGCAGGAAAGAGACAGGCTGCACTGGTAAGCAGAATCTTCATAATATCGTTTAATTAAAATAAATGATCAACAAATTAATGTCCTCTGACAGTCTTTACAAGCATTATCTAAACACAATATAAATTTCCAATTAGAAAAATACTACAAACTATAAAATACTACCCATGAAAATACTTAAATAACAGACAAATCCAAATGCCCAACACAAGCGAGCTGCGCTCCAGATCAGTTCAGCTGGATGACTTGTAATGTCTCCGACACCGCCTGCTGTGCCATTATGTCGTAGAATAAAATGTGAAAGTATCTTGAGTGTGTTTGCCACAAAAATTAATTTTTTATTTACTTTAAGCGATTTAACTGAAATCCCATTAAAAAAAACCCAATGGGATGAGGGAACCAGAACTGCTAAAATGCTAACTCGCTTTCGGGTTTTTGCATACAAATTGACGTCATAGTTTCTCCACTTTATAGACGAATTACCACCCTACGTCACACATGACGTTACACGGGTCCCCGGTTGCAAAAAAAGACCGGCTGCAATAGCAAACTTGTCGTGTTGTGCAGTAGGATGCCAAATTCAAAAGTCCAAAAATAGAAAACTTTACTTTTACCATACACCACACTGCTTTCAATGCTGACTGCAGACGTCTTTGGCTAAAAGGAAGCTGAATGAAGTGATGACCCAATTATAAATGCTGGACTCTGCAGTTCTCATGTTATATCAGGTAAGTTCAGGCTATGCTGAATTATACATGATTCGTTTTTGATTGCAGCAATGATTTCAGCATAAACAGTTAAACATTGTTAATTAAACTGCGGACCCTGAATGCTAAGAATGAAACGTGAAAGTGTAAGTTATTAAAGTTGGTTTTATATTCACACATTCATTCAGTGACAACTTGTGACACACTCTCATATTGTTTACCATGGCACTTTGAATATTCGGTCTGAAATAACCTGCAAGTGTGACTTGAAAACAACATGAACACTGTTTATTGACTGTGAACAATGTTGTACTTTGATAGTCATTGGCTGCAAATATGATTTCGCTATTTAGAGTTTGCAAATAATACTTTTATGAAATTATATTAAGGAGAAAGTCTGAATGTGCGAATATAAAACCAACTTTACCTTTATGTGTAAGTTCACATACCCTGGGCCTGCCGTACAGGTGTAGTTCGCTGTCAGAATGCAGTTGTTCTGCTTGTTGATGATTACCCAGGCCTTGTATAACATTAGCTCTATCTTTTTTTCCTTGTCTTTGGCTCGACAGATCCTCGGTTTTTAGCACTACATAGTTTTGAATCTGGTAATCAGGGAACATTATTTCTTGCACATCAACACACAGAACACAAGTGTTGGCATCCAAACACTTGTAGACCTTTAACTTCTCTCTTGTAAAATCCTTTGGAGCTTCAATGAGATTGTATATTTGGGGCTGGATGCTTGGTCATTTTTAGCTTATTCAATATCCATTGGGAGAGTGCTATCGCAAATGGACCTGTCAGACGAACGCCGCTCACTTTAACGTTAATTTTGCAGAATAACTGTGCTTATCACTGGGTGACAAGCTGTTATAATACACTGAAAACATTATGTAAACAATATAAATAATATGTAATCAATATATCTTATTTCTAAGACAACAACAATTTCTGTACCGCATCGGATGTCATTTCCTCACTGTTAATACTAGCGCTCCCATTTTTTTCTGTCACCTCCCTGTGTGCGCATCCTGAATGTTTACAAATATGGAAATTGGTCTATAAGGAACTGCTCGTTCAAAGATCTCCAAAGAACTTCAGAAAAACGCAATATAGGCTAACTAAAAAGCAGGAGAAAGAAATATTTTGCCATAGCACAGAGAGTAATAAGTATACAAAGAAAGATATCGTTTTTTTAGAAGCGATATTAAGATCTGGGTTTGAATTTTCATAATAGCGTCAAACCAACAAATGAGGCGCAGCAGCTTTAAAACCCCTCCAGATATCAGCAGCTGTGATCGATGAGAGATCGAGCACTCTGATTGGTGCAACAAGATCAGTGGGCGGAGACTAATGCAGAGTTGCATGAGTTCAGACTGCATGATTTTAGCCCCGATTTTGACTAGCGGACAGGTTTTGAGAAATCGCCGACAAATGCCTGAAATCACAGGCAAATCGGTGCTTGTGCACGCGAGTGACAATCACACAATGTGAACAATCAAAAAATCAAAAAAAAAAAATCGCAGATGAGTCGCCGATGTCCATAAGATATTTGGCGTGCTAAATATCTGGAGCTGTCTGTGATTCAAATCATGCCTTGTGAAATGAGTTTTGACTGAAAATAACATCGGCAATCACCTGAGAGAGAAGCATCCACTAGCGTGGGTACCTGCAGGCCAGCGGAAGGTTGTGGGAGAAGTTAAAAGCTCATTTTCAGTTTATTTGGACCCAAGAAATGAAGGAAAAACTAGCAGAAATTTGGCAGGAGCACCCGTGTCTGTTTGACGTGTCATCTGAGCAAAACCACAACCGGGTCGAAAAAAAAATGCGTTTCTGGTTGTGAGACGTAGTTTGGACAAAGTTGTCGTCGATTCTTCCTATTTTAAAGTCATACAGTGTGAAACCCCCTGTCGTCGATCCATCTTGCAGTGTAAACAAAGCCGCGACAAAATGCTAGTCCAGATAGTCATGCAGTGTGAAAACATGAGACACGGCTACTTTGAAAATCATGCAGTCTGAACTCGACATAACACGATCAGACAATCAGAGGAAGGATCTTCTTCTTCTTCTTCTAGTTTTACGGCGGTTGGCATCCAGCGTTTTTGGTGCATTACCGCCACCTTCAGCTCAGGAGTGTGGAACAGAAGTTAGGTTTACAGACTAATCATTTTCCCCCACCTTCCTCATACACACACACACATACAACTTACAAACACACCCTTCACCCCTATGTAACATTAATCATCACCATAATCATAATACTCATATTAATAATAATAATAATTACCACCACAATACTCATACACCTACTCTTACTTCTACTACAGTACTTCTTATACTTATGTTTAACTCTCTTCCCCTTGCTTTCTATTATAATTTAAATAGTTTATTTATATCCTATCATATACACCAGTTTCTCTCAAGAACTTCATAATAATTCTGGTCTGAACCCTGTCCTTATTACTCAGTAAACCTTTTCAGAGGAAGGATCTGACGTACCTGTTTCTTTTACTTAAAGGTGCAGTAGGTGATCTGCCAGAATGCTAGCATTAGCATAATAGCTTAGAAATTTTACGACCCTCCCCTGCCGTCCAAAGCCAGTTGCAGTCCTTAAGTCATGAACGCGCACTGATTAGATATAACACTAGATCATGTCATTCACCAGTTAGAAAACTCTATGGAGACACGCACTTTAATCAAGCGTAGTTGTTAACAGGCCAGCGGGTGCGGGAATTATATTTCCCCAAAACTGTGTCACAGGCTGTCACTGTTCAAAAATGAACAAACATGTGAATATAAATCAAACTTCACCTCAGTAAAGCTGGTTAGACAGAAGAGCACGTTTACTTATGTTTCGTTATTAAACTAAATACAAATTAGATAAAAAGGAGTGCTAAAACTGAAATATCCTGTCATCTTTTTACATCACACTTACGTAACCAAGACAAGTGACTTTTCATTTTCAATTGTGCTCGCTGATCCTCGTACATCGCTTGTTTTCATCTCCTTTTACACTTGAACAACTAAACGAATGCTTAGGTCTATTTAACTGACTATATTATCGATGCTGTAAAAGGTTCTTCATGAACTTGAAAATAGCTAACATTTTGCTCAGTGGCTGAACAATACTTCCATGCATATAAACCCATTCATAAACAAGAACACATGGCGAATGGATGGATGGATGGATGCGCATCAGTGGTGTAGTCGGGGCTATACGCACGTATACTCAGTATGGCTACTTTTTTTTTCATGAGCTGTTTGGGTATTACGACTTCTAAGGATCAATAATTGCGTATACCCTCTGTATAGATCATAATAGATCACTAAAAAATGCAGGGTTCCACACAATTCATTCATGTTGTTCCAACACAAATTGATTAAGTTAACTTAACACTTTTACCAAATTTATGTGGATTAAACATAAACAAATAAAGTTGTCCCAATGAAATCTCAAGAATTGTGTTGTTTCAGTTCATTTTAATTAAATAGTTTGAACAAGTAAAACAATATAATTTTTTGATTGATGGATGGATGGATGGATGGACGGACGGACAGATTGATATATAGATGCATATTTAGATAGGCAGGCAGATACTGATTATTATGTTATATTACACATATATACTGATTTATTCTAAAATGTTGGTTGTTAAATGTACAGTTTATTCTAATTCTTTTTTTTATTAATATTTTTTACTACTACTTATTTTTACTGCTACTATTTACTTTGTTATGATGTTTTTTATTAAAAATATAAACTTTATAAATGCTTCGGCAATACATTTGTAACAGAGAGACGTTTGTCAAACCCACTCACTTGTCAAGCCCAAGCACACTTCATAATAGCACAATTGTTTTCAGATATGAAGAAAGTGTCCAGTGCAATTGTGCAAAACTGGTGCAGTTAAAGTGTCTCTAAAGTGTTCTACGGGTGGTTTGTCAAGCCCACTCACCTGTGTGAGTCGAAGCAATGAACTTTTAACTTTTTCAGACTTTCAGCCAGTTGCATAAATGATCATACAGGTTATTGGCTCCTCAACACAAACATCAGCTGACGCAGCTTCATGCACAGTGAAACAGTGATTTCTATAGCGAAGACTGAAGCTTCATTCCACCACTCCTTTGCTTTTATGGTGGGTTAATGATGCAGTAATCTTGCGCTGGTTTCCGCTTGCGTTTTTCAGGAACAGAGAGAGACTGGGGTCAAAGTTTGAGCCACAGAGTTAAAGAACGACCAGCGTGAGTGAAGATGAAGGACCCGCTGAGCAGCTGTACTGTGAGTTTCATATAAATATGTTCATAACTGCTAATCTGACGTCTGTGATAGAATATAATTATGCTTGTATTTAGTCAGTGTTGATGCCGGCTTTATATCATACGCTTTGGTGGAAGAATCGCTTATTAACTAGAGGAGTAAAGTTCTTTCAACTCGGAAAACAAATGAATGAAGGTTTAAACAGAGAAAGCAGCTGATTGATTGGTTTAAAGCAAATAATGGTCACACTTTATTTCAGGGGTGTACAAAACTCGGTCCTGGAGGGCCGGTGTCCTGCATATTTTAGTTCCAATCCCGATTAAACACACCTGAACCGGCTAATCAAGCTCTTTCTAGGTATAATAGAAACTTCCAGGCAGGTAGTTGAAAGGAAGTTGGAGCTAAACTATGCAGGGCACTGGCCCTCCAGGACTGGGTTTGGGCACCCCTGCTTTATTCATGCTATCAACAAACCATTAACTGAGACTTTTAGCTCAACAAAAACTGCTCATTAGCTGCTTATTAATAGTAAAGTAGTTGGGTTTAGGTATTGGGTAGGATTAGAGATGTTGTATTTTATAAGTGTTAACAAACAGTACATATCTTAATAATAGGCAGGTAATAAGTCAGTAGTAAATGGTGTGAATTTTTACTTGAACTGAAGTGTAAGTCCAACATTTTTTAAAGGTTGCTAGAAAGTTCTGGATGGTTACTAGGGTGTTTTGGTTCTAAATGGTAAACAGGGTTCCCACTTAAAGCTAAATTTCCTGACTTTCACTGACAAAAAATCTTAGTGACACAGATTTCCCTCACATTTTGGCCACACTGTAAAGAAACCATTTATTTATGCTTTTGAATTGCATTTTGGGATCTTAATCTTGAAGAGCGTGTAATTTTGTGTATATTTTCAGAGCAAAAGAACACAAGAAACATTGTAAATATTGCTATGGATTTTGAGTCATTCTCAATTCAGAGTCATTTTAGGTTGCAAAAATCACAACATTTTTGTGCAAAATCTGGTGGGATTGGTTTAACACTGAGCAAACAAAAACAGACAGTATTTTAACAGGTACAGTCCGGTGGCTGCAATTGATTGAAAAAAAGGGCAGCGAAAAATAGCCTATCCATAACAGCAGGCAAAATAACTGAAACAACGTCATAAAAAACATGGTACAGCTTACATTTTAAGCAGGTCAAATTTAAAATGACAAACAAAAAAAATACACTTGGACAAAAAAAAAAATCCCAAACTTTCAATGTATGTAATAGACCTTTTACAATTCCTTGATATTCCATAAAATTCCATGCCGATTGGAACCCTGGATGATGAATCACACTGGCATATGGTTGGTACGATGTTGAACATTTGATATTTGGAACTATACACTGTTAAAAAAAATATGTTAAATTTACAGAAAAATACCGGCAGCTGTGGTTGCCAAAAATTTTCCGTAAAAAATATATAAGTATAGAACTGTTCAAATTTACGGAAAATAACCGCATTTCAAAAACTGATACAATGTTAAATTCACAAAAAATGTAGCTTAGTGCATAAAAACATGAAGTCATTCAATGCACTAATGTGTTCATGTGTTCACATTAACAGATTTTCACTGCATTAGTAACTACAGTTACATTTAAACAAAAGAAGATGCAGCATAACATCAAATACATTTAGTTCATCCTGGACTTGCACCCAGACGCTACTATCCTCCACAATGATGACACAAAAAACGTTTTACAGTATTTTGCTGTTTTTTTTTCTTCTTGGTTTTACAGTAAAATACCGGCAGCTGTGGTTGCCAGTAATCTGCTGTTTTTAACATTTTACGGTCGTAAATTCAGTTTACAGAATATTTCCATTAAAAATAAATTCCACAGTCTGTATTTTTTATCGAACACATTTAACCCCTTAAATCCCAAAATCCTCACTAGTGTTCTCACTACAGAGGGTTGAACAGTCAGACAGTGCTGAAGTTGAGATAATTAAGAGTCTAATCAAAGGAATATTGAGAATTATTGATGAACAACTGTTAACAAGCAGAATCACTGAAGAAAATAAAACACAATTTACAGGCAAAACCAAAGATGAAATCAACTGAGAATAAAACTCTAAATAAAATAATATTTTTATATATAAATAATAATAATTTCTAAATAATAATAATAATTTCTCAAGATCTCAGCAGAGATCATTAAACAACTCCACAAACATCAGGAGCTTCACTTATTACTGACCTTTGACTTTATTTCTGTCACATGAACAAAAACTCTTAATGAAATTTCTGTTGCTTATTTGAAGTCACCATGTCGGAGGACAGAGTCTGCTTTAGTTGGGCTCTTCAACTATTTGTTCTGACACTGTTTTATTTTGGCTGCTATAATTAATTGTGGTTATCACACTTTTTGTATAGCATGAAAAGCCAAAAAAAAATAAACAATAACAAGTCTGTTAAGATTAACTCTGATATCAAAACCACCCTCACCTGCTTGTGCACTAATTGTATATCTTGTTAGTTATAACTTATAAGTGAAAAATGAATACCACATGTAAATGAAACCACTTGACCTACAGAACCCATTGACTGTTTAACAGATCTAAATACACCATTTACAATGAGAAGGTTGATCCATGGCAGAACTTAAAAACACGCAGACATCAACAATTAGTCTTTAAATCTCAACAATGGTGACAAACAAAAAATAAAAATCAACCCAGAACAATAAAAACTGAAATATTACCTTCCAAAAACAACATAAAATAAAGGAAAATACAGAGATTGTAAGAACTTTAAGCTGCAATGCATGCTGGGATTTTTGTACTATGCTAGCACCCAGCATGCATTGCAGCATGATTGAATTATTGATTTTCTTTTTTTTTTAGCAACCATGGTTGAGGTTCATATCCTGATTCTTAATGTCTGTGTGTCATAATGTGCAGTTGAAGATCTCAAGGTTTTGTGCATGATACCAATTACATTTTAATTTCTTTTTAATGCCTTGATAACTTTTTGTTGAACCTCCATGGGAAGCTATAACATATCCCAAACAATATCAAATAAAAATATCCTATGGCTGAACTTTTAAAATACTAGAAACTATATATGTAATGTTTAAGTACACACAGTATAGTTTCTCATTGCCTTTCTTGCTATGGCTTATGAGTTTCAGAAACACAGCTCTTACAGCCAGAGAAACAAATAATAGTAAAGGTTCAAGAGCACACAACTAAAGCAGCCTCTGATCTCCATGATGGTGAGGTCAAATGAAATATTTTCTATAAAAATATAAACCTCTGTTAATTATCAAATATGCTTGCAAATATGAGAGAATAGAAGTCAAACTGTAATCAGTGAATCTGCTAATGCTGTTATTTAATAGAGTTGTTTAATCCTCTGTTTTAATTCAGTTGGTTTGGTGTGAGGCTGTCTGTAGTTTTATTTCTTGTTCTTTCCTTCAGTGATTGGGCTTGTTAACAGCAGGTGTCCATCAGTGTCTGAATTCACTCATTTGTGGTCATTCATTCTGTCTAGTGGACTAAACTGACTAATTTAGGGATAAGTGAATGAGGGTGTGTGGTGAGATTTCAGACACTCTGATTAGTTTCTCGAAAGCAAAGGTTAGATCTGTTACAGCTATTTTCCGTATTTTGTACAGAAATGAGCTGTTAATCATTTAACAGGTTTTCACTGTAGATTGTACAGACTTTTACTGTTAAAATCACGGATATTTTTAACAGTGTAGGAATAGTTGGAACTATAAAGACTTTCATAAATTCAATAGCAATTAAAAAGTATGTTTTACACTCACATGTGGATGGATGGAAAACAGATGGATGGGTGGATGGATGAATGACAAATGGTTGGATGGATGAATGGATGGATCAATAGATGAATGGCAGGTGGATGGATGGCAAACAGATGGATGGATAGATTATTAGGTGGATGGATGGATGAATGGAAAATGGATTGGATGGGTGAATGGATGGGCAGGTAGATGGATGGAAAACGGATAGATGGATCAATAGATGGATGGATGGATAGAAAATGGATAGATGAACAGAAGGATGGAAA
>CAIGQZ010032409.1:6872970-6892777 GCA_903798205.1 Danio tinwini
ATCATGATACTACATTTTATTTTGTTTTAAACAAATGAAAATATCTAACTGACAAATGTGTAAAATCCTGTGCTCTAAAGGAAAGTGGAAAAGTATCAAAACTTAAAACTACAATTAATGAGTATGTTGGAGCTGCACTGTGATCCTGAAATAGTCTTTTTAATAATTATTGTTCTAAACATGCCTAGCAAGATTGTTTTCTATTGTCAACCATGAAAAAACGGCATAATGCATTTTTTGGCTTGCAGAAGCATAAAACACAAAAGCTTTGAAAATCCCTTTTATACAGTGTAACACCTTCATTGAACTCATACGAGTATTAGTTGTAACAATATATGCACTGTTTTATTCTGCACTTGCAAAGCATTTCTCCAGCATTTCTTACCCAAGACAGATTTTTTGTACTGCCTGTGTTCCTGACAGAGCTCCGTGTCATTGAGCACTTCTCCCATGGCCTGATCCAGCATTTTGGCCCTGATCTCCTCCAGTTTGCTGTTGAACTGCTCCACTACATCATATTCTCTGACAGATGCCATGTTGAGCTGCAAAATCAAACCAGCAAGACAGTGACAATTACTTACATTAGACCAACTGGGAATTCTATTTATTTTTGTTGCTTTAATTACTTGCATCTGCTAAATGATTAAGGAAAGACACTGCAGCTGAATAGTTATTTATTTATTTACGTTTTAAAGGGGATCTGTTGTGCAAAAATCACTTTTATAAAGGGTTTAAACACAGTGGTGTGGCAACAGTCTATGACTATAACCAGCTTCTAAAAGTTACAATTAATTAATTTATTTTTTTTATAATCACACTTCATAAAATCAGTCTGGAGAAACAATTTGACTGACATTCTCCCTTTATACGTGTCATCAGTGTGGAAAAGCCCTGCCCATTAAAAACGATCTCTCCCTCATTAGCATAGGACGCAAGTCTTGTTTTTGAATCAGCCACTATGCTGACACATAGGCATTTGTAGCTCTGCCCTCTTCTGCAAAGAGCACCGTTTCATTTTAATTTAAAGCGACAGTCACCAAAATGGCAAAATATGGATAAAGCCTAAAAGGGTCAGTTTGAAAGAGTTATAAAACATTATTTCAGTGATATTTTAAGCTGAAACTTCTCAAACACACACACACACACACACATATATACATACACACATATATATACATACACACATACATATATATATATCGTGTAAATGTATTGTCATTCTGTCATATTGAGTGGTAGGGCTGGGCGATTAATCAAAAAGTAATCAAAATCGACATTCAAAACCTATAACTGATCTAAGTTTTCCAGGACGATTTTTTCAATTACTTTCTCTACCACGTGAGTAGTCAGATGACCCTGCTCTGTTAAAGGCTAATTTATACTTCTGCGGCCACTTTGCAGACACATCTGAGCTCTGGTCAAGTAGGACGATGGAGCCATTTTTGAGCCTTAGTTTGCACTACATTAATGATGATTGGAATCTGTGACAGAGATGCCTTGAGAGGGCATATTTTCCATTACATTCAAATTATTATTTACATTAAAATATTTGTGTACAGAAGATGCAAGAAATGCACTGTTTAAAATATTACATTACATTCATATGCAAGAGTTATTTCATTTTGAAGAGACAATGCTTATTTTCTCCTTTTAATACGAAAATCATTGAAAATAATTTATTATATTATTAAGTGCAAATTATTTATTTTCACTTTTTTATAAGGAAAATAAGTGACTGTTGGTTTCAGACAATGTGTTTTAATTTTAGTCATTTACAGTTGATGTTCAATAAATAATCATAGATATTAGATAGTGTGTGATTCCTTCAATTATTTTAGAGTCAAGTAGTCCACACTACATTTAAAAATCTCTCATTTGTAATATGTGAGCATATTTACTGTCAGTAAACTATGAGGGAAAAAACATAAAATAAATAAATAAAATAATCGTCCATTAATTGTAATCAAGGTAAAATGTTCAATTAATTGAGCTTTTGATTTTAGGCCAAATCACCCAGCCCTATATAAACACTCGCTAATATCTTTTCAAAAAATACACTATACTAAAACTTATATAGGTGACATGGTTTCTATAAAAGTGAATAGGGTAAAAATTATATATACAGGCTATTTTGTAGTTACAAGTTTTCTAAAATGGTGTATAAATGTGAAAATGAGGCAAAAAACTGTACATTCTGAATGAACATTAAAAACAAATTCTTGTTCATTTATTATAATTATTTTACATGTTATTGCCAAAGATTTTTTTTCTTCTCTCTACAATTACGAAAATACTCCAAACAGGCAGAAAAATTATTATTTATTTATTTTAACTAAATAAACTGTATATATTCTAGCATGTATGACGAAATCTCTAAGATCCTTCAGAATACAGATATAAGGCTGTTTATACTAGGTGGTTGGACAGACAACGAAAAAAATCCTGAGTCCAAACCAGTTTACTGATTGGCAGACAAATAATTCTTAGGAGCTGGAAATCACAAGATACTCCTTCCCTTTAAGAATGGACAATAGAACTTGCTAGAGATTCTTTATTGCTTGAAAAAATGTCTTATATGCAACTGGACAAGCTAAACCTAGTAATTAACCTGTTTGGAAATGGCACAGTAATAAATGTGTGAGAAAAATACTGATTTTGACAGTGTAAATGTGATGTTATTGACTGATCTTACCTATTCTTTTTTTTGTATTTTATTTTAGTTTTCTCTATTATATAAAGTTGGGGGCTTTAACTGTATTTCAAGAGTTCACACTTAGTTGATGATTGATTATAAAGCTAATTTGGCATGCTGTCCCGGGAAAGAGCTCCAAGCTCATAAGATGCTCGAGCCTGGGGCTCCCTCCCAATGCAAGGCGAGAGGGGAGTTTGAGCTCAGGTAGATCTCGAGAACTCCCCTGTCATGGTGGCTGAAGAGCAGATAGTAGTTGCTCTTTAAAGAGATAAGTACTTGGAGCAAGTCTATGGTGTTGTTTTGGATTAGTCAATAAACTTAGGTTGCATGTTTTTGGTCAGTGGGAGGAAACTGGGGAACCCGGGGGAAACCCACATGAGCACGGGGAGAACGTGGAAGGGGGGATTCTTCAAAACGAAGATATCGGTGATACGTAACCCAGAGTATTTGTAGTAGCTTAGGAAACGTCTGATTGGTGCATTGTGAATTGGATAATGCGGGTCCAGCCGCTAGTAATCATAAGCATGTGATCCTCTCGAAATTAGTTTACAAATAAACTTAACTTAACCAAGCTGGGACCTTAAATTCATAGTCAGTGTTGCCAACTTGGCAATTTTGTTCATACTACCCTAGCAACATTTTTTCAAAAAGCACCTAGCAACAAATTTTGCAATTTTTAATATTCATTTGGCTACTTTTAGCAATTTTTAAAAAGTGACTTAAAAGAGCCGTGGCTACATATGGTCTAAATAGCCAGGCACAGCTTTAGCAGCAAAATTTGTTGGCTGAGTGCAACAGCAGTAGCACACATTTCACATTTTTAAGTGAATTAAGAGTAACCACAGTTCAAATTTAGTTACTGTAGCTGCTCGTTCATTTTGAACTGAACATGTCTCAATCGAAATTGTACAGCCAGAAATACAAAAAATAGAGGGAGTCTGCAACTGAATTTAAAGGATGGCTGAAGCCAGTACCTGTTAACAAGAACCTATTTATTGTGCATCTGGATGTAATGTTTTAATATAATATAATACACGACGCCTTAGAGAGTAGACATGACGGGCTTATGCTGGTCAGAAACTATGTGATGATGTCACTGATATGCAAATTAGTGCATGATGTCATCTGGCAACATTTAGCTAATTTTCAGGCAGGCTTTAGCTTCTTTTTATTGGAAATAGTTGGCAACACTGGTCGTAGTTAGGGATTAGTTTAGGTTGGGTTTGTTAATAGGGTAAAATTTTGATTCTTTACAACAATAAATCTCTAGAATACAGATGTGAATAAAACTAAATTTAAGTCTACGCAAGTGTGCTGTTGTATATATTTATGGCTGTGAAGTGCTAAAAAAAAATAGGAAAACGTAGTGTATTGCTGGTCTTTTCTTTCCATTAGACTGTAAAATCTCTTGGAAAAACCTAAACAAATCTCAAAATTGAATTGAGGTTTTATATTACATTGGATTTATATTAACACATTCAGACTTTCTCTCAAAAATATACATTTCAGAAACGTATTATTTACAAACTCTAAAAAATGAAATCATACGAACTTTATCAAAGTTAGAACACTGTTCACAGTGAAATAAATAGAGCTTATGTTGTTTTCAGGTCATATATGTGATTTCAGACCGAATATTCAAAATGCCATGGTAAACAATATGTGGAGCATGTCACAAGTTGTCACTGAACGAATATGGGATATAAAACCAACTTTACCTCAATCAAAATTGACAGGGTTTTGCAGTTACAGGGTTCTTACACCTTTTCCAAATTCAAATTCCAGCACTTTTCAAGCACTTTCAAGGTGCATTTTTATGCTTTTCCAGCACCTAACAACCACTCTAAATTGTGTTTATATATGCTGGATGTACCTTTTTTTAACATTGTTGAATACTTTGGAGCATATATTTATTGGAATAGTTCACCCAAAAATGGCATGATTGTGTTTGGGTGTAGTACCAAACTTTCATGACCAGTCGTTCATGATATTTCATGTACACTGCTATTCAAATAACAAATCAAATTCTTATGAGTCCGAGAATATTCTTGCTGCAAATTAATGAACTGTTCCTATGTCAACTGTTTTGAAAATATGTCACTAAATATAGAAACCATAAGCTTTCATCAATATTACTTTTTATTATTGTCAGTATTACTTTAGTATAGGACTAAGGTACTGTTGTAACTGTATGCAAATGTCCCACCAGTCAAATGGTGACAGTTAAGAGGTTAAACTATTCATGAGCGATGTGTTTGACATTTTTAGGTGCAAATATGCATTCTATTTGAATGTCTCCCAAATATGTGCATGCGGTAGACATTTTGCAATGAAAACTGATCACACGACAACAATTTTATGCACTCACACAAATGTTCAGAAATTTATTTTGAGAACTCATAAATCAAATTTTGGCCGCATATGCAACCAAAACAGTCGCAATTTTGAGTCCTGCAATTTCTAATTCAAGCAGGTTCAAGCACTTTGTCCAAAATCCAAGCACATTCCTAACCTTAAAAACACTAGATTAAAAATCAACCATTTTCCAGGATTTCCAGCACCCGTACAAACCCTGCAGTTAGCACATTGTGTTTAATTCAAATCAATTCACCTTTATTTCTATAGTGCTTTTACAATGTAGATTGTGTCAAAGCAGCTTCACATAGAAGATTATAGTAAATTGAAACAGTGTCAGTTCAGTTTTCAGAGTTAAAGTTCAGTTCAGTGTGGTTTAATAATCACTAGTGAGAGTCCAAACACTGAAGAGCAATTCCATCGATGCGCAGGTGCTTATTATTACACACTATCTACTCTAGTATACCGTGATACAAATATATATATATATATATATATATGTATGTAGTCTACGTAGAATTTTAACATTATATGTTATAATAATACTCATGTAACGTAATAGAGTGTACAGTTGTTGTCGTTATAACGTTATGTACAGCAGCAGATAGTCGGTGCGATATTATTTTATTTTCCCTCGTCTTTTTAGCACTAAAAGCTGGACAACACTGTTTCAATGTTGTTTTATTGTCGTGGAGGATATTGGAACCGCTCACCTGTTTTGTGAAGCAAAAATAGTCACAACTTTCCTCTAGTTGTTTTCAAAAATCGGCGCCTTGAACGTCAGCAGTTACACAGGAAATGGCGTCACATGAGCGCGCCGTCTTCTCTACAAAATAGCGGCACGAAAAGATTGCCGTTAAACTGTTAAAAGAAGACAAAATACTGTTAGTTTAGCATTCTAAAATATGGATTTGTATGATTATTTAATGATTATGTAGATGATATGTGGCCGTTTATTTCCCCCTCATTTAGTGCATAATAACACATAATGCTGCGCCATCTGGTGTTTGAGCTGCAGTACGTAACCTGAGGGACATTACATTATTACATAGATGTATACACTAGATATCGCATACGGACCCTGAGCATGCGTCAGTAGCGCCGCCACATTTGTACAGTGCTCCCAGCACAAATGTCATTCAACCACACTAGTCAAGAAGCTACGGTGGCCCAGTAGTGCAAAACACAACGCATTCATTTCACAACGCAGAAACATTAACATCACAACACAGAAACATTAAGATCACAACGCAGAAACATTAAGATCACAACGCAAAAACATTTCAAAAAGCAAACATTAATTTCACAATGCAGAAACATTAACATCACAACGCAGAAACATTAAGATCACAACGCAGAAACATTAAGATCACAACGCAAAAACATTTCAAAAAGCAAACATTAATTTCACAATGCAGAAACATTAACATCACAACACAGAAACATTAATTTCACAACCTAAAAACATTTTAAAAAGCAAACATTAATTTCACAACGCAGAAACATTAAGATGAAAACGCAGAAACATTAAGATGAAAACGCAGAAACATTAATTTCACAACGCAGAAACATTAATTTCACAACGCAGAAACATTAACTTCACAACGCAGAAATATTAAGATGAATACGCAGAAACATAAACTTCACAACGCAGAAACATTAACTTCACAATGCAGCTGCATTAAGATGAAAACGCAACTGCATTAAGACTCACAACACAACGGAAATGCTCCCGACCACTAGGTGGCACTTTGTCCACATAAACGGGCAATCGCATGCACATCTCAAGAGTATTAATTTGAGTTTTATTTTATTTTGCGGACGTTGCAATCATGTATTAATGCTTGCTTTTTTAAATGTTTTTGCGTTGTGTGATCTTAATGCGTTGTGTTTTGCACTACTGAGCCACCATAAGAAGCACAAAGGCAGAACATTTCATAGGTAAGATTTCGTTTCTTTACGTTTTTATGTTATGAACTTTTGTGCTCAAGTAACGTTAATTGATGATTATACAGACACTTACTGCATTCACCATAAGGCAAAGTAGCACCAACTTGCACCAAGTACTCAGCTTATGCTAGTTTTGTTGAATAAAATAAGCAAACAATGCAAAAGAAATATGACAGCAAGATGCTGCGGTGCCAGAAACTTGTATTATTGTCAGCTAAGTGAACGAGTCGTTCATAACGGAGATTCATTCACAAACGAATCGCTCCCTCCGTCAGAATGAGAAGTGAAAGCAGGAGAAGGGGGTGTTTCAGGACATGGATTGAATCAAATCTAACAGGTTGGAGGATAATACATTTATATGCACACAAACACACACTCTTTGTCAGCAATGCCCGTGCGGTCACTGATCCATCAATATAGAAAAGTGATGTAAAATTATAATTTTCGCAATAATAAAAAAAATGCGTACTGACCACCGGGAAAACTCCCGATCATAGATATATGTGTATATCTCTGGCTCTGGATGGCCACAGTCCTCCACTACAGCCTGGTCTCGCATTAATTTCAAAGGAGCGCTACCCTGTACTAAAATGGCGGCTCTATTGACGCATTCCTTCCAATAGACAACAACAGGGCAGGCGACATCTAATGTAAATATCTATGAAATTATTATATATTATTATAACACAAATCTGAAGTATGAAGAAACTTACTTTATGTATAAGAAAAAAGTTTATATATCACTTCCCAGTTTAAAAAATTAATTGTGTAGTAAGTAAAACTGACTCAGATGTAGGCTAGCGAATTCTTTATTTTGTTGATTAGCGTTAATGTCTTCAATACTTACCTTACATTTACCAATTTTGACTACAACTGTTGTTTGTGATACCCTGAAAAGCAACATATATGCAGTATTCTAATATTCTACCGACTGTTTTGTAAGGACAGTTTTGAATTCATGCTGGAAATGAACATCTTTTCTTTCTCTCAGGTGAAGACAAAATGTGTTTTCCTCTAATGTTATTTTTGAAGCGATATGTTAAAACAGTCATAGGCCTACTTAATATTTAATCCTTTACCGTTTGCTGTCATGTGGTCTTTTTGCTATACTGTCATCTAAAATGTATTTAGAATTGAGTTGTTTACACTTTAAACCAGTTTTAAAAGCATTTTTTGACTTTTCTTTTTAACCAAAATACATTTTGTCACAAAAATTCCCTTATTGGCAGCTTGTGACTATACAGCACTGTAAAAACGCTGCAGGTTCCACACAAATCCATACAACCCAACAGAAATCGATTACGTTAACTTGATCTTTTTACAAATTTAAGTGGATTGAACATAATACAATTAGATTAGATTAGATTAGATTAGATTAGATTAGATTAGATTCAACTTTATTGTCATCACACATGTACAAGTACAAGGAAACGAAATGCAGTTTAGGTCTAACCAGGAGTGCAATAGCAGCAAGTGCAGGATACAGGTATAAGTTATAAAGTGCAGTTATAGAAAAACTATGGTGATATTTACAAATGGATGTACTATGAACATTATATACAGGTTGTGTTTGCTACGAACAGAGATTTACAATAGATGGATAAATGTACAGGTTGCTATTAATAATCAGAAGTGTGCAGATAGATAAACATAATTACAAATGTATATGTGCAGTGGGTGTGTACATAATTACAAATGTGCAGTGGGTATGTACAGATCAAATAAGTGAATCAATCAGTGCAATGAATATGTGCAATTTTTAAATGTGCAAATGTTAAGCAGTGCAGTGATTATGAGGAGTCTGAGTTATGAGGAGAGTGGGGAGTGTATTGGGGGGCAAAAAGTCAGTGGGGGGCAGAGTTCAAAAGGGAGACAGCTCTGGGGAAGAAGCTGTTCTTTAGTCTGCTAGTTTTTGTCTGGGGGAGCCTGAAGCGCCTGCCAGAAGCAACTTATAATAAGGTTGTATCCACAAAAAAAAAAACTTATAGGGGCTGTATGTAAGTTTTTGACTCTTCTAAAGCATAAAAATACCATAATTTGCAGATATTTAAGAAAATGTCAACATTGTGAACATTGTTGTTTATATGAAAAGCAATGCTAAAGTCAGATATTCTGCTTTGAAAATGTGTTTTCCATGCCGGAACGCTGTCTTTGTTGTGGTAATTTTAAACCGCCCACTGCCAGTTTAGCCAATTATATTTCAGCACCCCAGGTTGCCTTGGTGGAAAACAGCATATTTTATTCATTCTGTTATGAAGGCTCTCAAAGCATGCGTCCGTGATCGAAATGTGACCTGAGGTGGACAGTAACAGCCTCTGAAATGAGATGCAGATTCAGAGTTCCACATGAGGTTATTAATAAGCAAATGATATAAATATTACGAACGTAAACATTAGGTGAGCAGATTACACTGTAACCGCATGTCCTAACAACACACTGCGCAATGAGATACGCAGTGATGAGCAATTACAGCCATTCAGAAGCACAGAATATGCACTCACTCGTGAAATGGTAAGGTTTATAGTCTATTTAATACATATTAACCCTCTTTAACAATATTAAATGTAGATGCTGAATCACGTGTTTAGTTCTAAAGGTTAATTTCAAACGGTTTACTTCATTTTCAAGATCTGAGGTGAACTATCTTTTGCTGCTTTCAGTACTATGGCAATAAAGGTCATGTAAAATGGCATTCAAACTTACATTACTAGCATTTAACACTGAATAAAGCCCATGAGGTGTACCGGAGGTGATCATTAGTTTACCCTGTTGTTCAGCTGAAATAGAAGCCTTTTCTAATATATCAGTTCGAGGTGTTGCTTAGGACAAAAACTCCTTTTAATATGGAAAATATTCCTTCAATCGGGTGCCGTTGCTTTTATTTTATAACATGGTTTAAATCACTCGCTCCTGTCCTCAATCTGGCAACCTGCACTTACGTTTGTTTTGATCCAGGAGTGCAATACCTAGTTCAACCACTGGACGTCAAACTTACATACTGCACCTTTAAGAATTGTGTTGTTTCAACTCATTTTAAATAAGTAGTTTAAACAAGGAGCAGAGTCATTTTTTAAAAGTGAGTTTATCTCTCAGAGTCAGGGTTAATTAAACCTAAAATAAAATAAAAATATATGATAAAATGTAATGGGTGACGCAGTGGCACAGTAGGTAGTGCTGTCGCCTCACAGCAAGAAGGTCACTGGTTCGAGCCTTGCCTGGGTCAGTTGGCGTTTCTGTGTGGAGTTTGCTTGTTCTCCCTGCGTTCACATGGGTTTCCTCCGGGTGCTCCGGTTTCCCCCACAGTCCAAAGACATGCAGTACAGGTGAATTGGGTAGGCTAAATTGTCTGTAGTGCATGTGTGTGAGTGTGTATGGATGTTTCCCAGAGATGGGTTGCAGCTGGAAGGGCATCCGCTGCGTAAAACATGGGCTGGATAAGTTGGTGGTTCATTCTGCTGTGGCAACCCCGGATTAATAAAGGGACTAAGCTGAAAAGAATATGAATGAATAAATTAATTAATAAAATGTAGATTTTTCTAACTATAACTTAACTTACATAAAAATTAGCATGAAATGTACACATAAATATGACAAAAACCAACAAAATGACGGATCAAATTAAGTTTCTTTATTTTCAAAAAATTATTCAAAAACAAATGTATGTTTATAGGCTCTTACAATTTATAAAATCTCAGTGTAAGTTGTTTTTTTTCACAGCTATACAATATTTCATACAGTACAAATTTTATACAATACAAACAATATACAATACAAATGTATCATAACTCTGACTTTGCCACCTGCAATTCTGAGCTTGCATCTTAATTCCTTAGAGTTTGCAGGTTTATAGGCTCTCGCAATTCTGTGAAAAGAAAGTCTGAATTGCGAGATATAAATGTAAAATTCTAAAGAAAATGTATTTGCTTTTCTTGCAATAAACTCACACATGACCAAGAACAAAACCTGAACAGTCTGAAGAACCAATATCAAATATACAATATGTGCATTACAAAAGCTAGTAGATAATCAGTGTTAATTCTCACTTCATATAATTTAATTCACAAGTCCTTTTTTATGCTTCATAATTTTAGCAGATTTTATATGCATTCAAAATCAATATGTGCAATATAATTATCAAACCATTTGCACAGCAACACACACACAAATAGCAAACACATAGCACAGCAATGACTGAGCACAAGCATATCAGTGAGTTTATATGCTTTCGAAATAAGTATGTGCAAAATAATTATCAAACCATTTGCAAAATTAACACAGACATATGCACACACACACACACACACACACACACACACACAAATAGCAAACACATGGCACAGCGATAATGACTGAGCACAAACATATCAGTGATTAAGGACATGTTATCAGTGCCTTACTATTGCTGCTATAGTTCAAGGACATCATATCTGCAGCTACTAAGTAGAGAACTGTAGAAGAAGTCAAATCTCTAATACCCTTCAGTCATTTGCTTCATTTGTTCAGGTATAAATTGAACACACACAGTTAAGGATACTGCCAAGGCATAATAAAAGTCCACTTATCAATAAATACACATAAAAGCAGGCACTTCATTCATTCCTGTGCTATCTCTACATCATCACAGCATCCGACTGAATCAGATAAACCAGTATTGGCTCGATAAATGGCGTGAGTTTGAGGCGGGACGATCTGCTTATCCGAATGTGTCTAAATGTTAACTAATAGGAGCCCCTGTGGTGACCAGTTTATAATATGCGGCTTTCTTGGCCATGAGCTCGTCGTGAGTGCCTTTCTCGATGACCTCGCCCTGTGACATCACTGCGATGATGTCGGCACTCTGGATGGTGGAGAGTCTGTGAGCGATGACGATACACGTGCGTCCCTGACGGGCCTCGTCCAGCGCTGCCTGAACCGTCTGAGAGAATAGATGACAAACAAATACTGTTGAGGTCAAAATATTTCCCAAATGATGTTTAACAGAGCAAGGAATTTTTCACAGTATTTCCTATAATGTTTTTTTCTTCTGGAGAAAGTCTTATTTGTTTTATTACAGCTATAAATGGCTCGTTTCCACTGACTGGTACTGTACGGTACGAGTTACCTTTATCAGGCTTGCGTTTCCACTGCTAAAAGGGTACCAATGGTACTCTTTTGGTGGGTGTGGTGTACGACAAAGTTGCAGTCGACGTCATTTTCGCTCGAGAAAATGTCTAAAGTAAACTGTACGGGTCTCTAACATATCATATGAGCAGCACTTCTCACAAAACAGATGCTTTACACACATAAATACTTGTGTATAAATGTTTATTACTAACTTTTCTATGAACATGAGTTGATTATAACTGCAGATCAATGACAGTGCGAAATAGCCTATTGTAATGTCTGCAATTATATAAAATAAATAAATAAATGCAACTTATATGAATATACAGACCCTTACAGTTTCCGATATGTTATCACTTACAGAAAAACTACACCCAGCATACATTTAGTCCTTATTTAGGTTCAAAACAACACGAAATATAACCCACAGTCAGTGCAGACCTCTCGTGAAAAAATGTGTCTGTAATCTTCAGCAGCATGTGTAGCCTCTTGTTAGAAAGTAATTCCATCATTCAGAGTTCATAATAGTCCAAAAGGTGATGATAATAGCTAAACATATCAGTTTGTTCACATTTGCTAAAAAATAATGTGCTCCTTAATTTCCGGCCTCTTCTTTTGTTTTTTGGCGCGTCACTCTCGCGTTCGTCAGTTTCTGACAATATCAGGTTTCAAAAGCACGTCAATAATCAAGCGCACGTTATTATCATCAGCTCAAGAAGTTTGTTATTTCAAATATAGAAGCGTGGCGAGAGCAAGCAAGAAAGCGAAACCGCTTGCGCTTCAGACTGTCTCATAAAAAAACTACGGGACACAGGGTAAAATCTGCTCTTCTTTTTGGCTTTGTGGCTGTTCATTAAGACGACGACAAGGTTCGTTTGAGCCCAGATCAAACAGGGCTCGTTATTATATGTTATTATATGTATATATAGTCTCTCGGCTGTGTATGAAAACATGGCAGCTTCTTTGTTTTCATTCTGGCTTGTTGCGTGAGCTCGTGACGCATCTCTGTAAACCAATAGCGTTCAGCTGTGCGTCTAGCTCCGCCTTTGGGTACCCTTTCTCATGTTTGGTACCCTTTTGAAAGGGTGCCGAAAAAGGGGTATGGTACGGTTCGGTACGCTTTTATGGCCGTTTCCACTGTCAAAAGGCATACCGAACCGTACCATACCCCTTTTTCGGCACTCTTTCAAAACTGTACCATACCACTCAGTGGAAACTGGCCAAAAGACAGGTGTGCTAAGCTTGTAGCATCATATTTAAAAGGCTGTAATTGCTGCCGAAGGTGCATCAACAAAGTATTGAGCAAAGGTTGTGAATACTGATGTACATGTGATTTTTTAGCTTTTTTATTTTTAATAAATTTGCAACAATTTCAAAAACTCTTTTTTCACATTGTCATTATGGGGGATTGTGTCATTATGGGAGTATCAACTGTAGGCTTGTGAACAGATCCAACACCATCATCAAATTTGCAGATGACACCACAGTGATTGGTCTAATCAGCAACAATGATGAGACTGCCTACAGGGAGGAGATACAGCATCTGGCCACGTGGTGCACCAACAATAATCTGCTCCTTAACACTGACAAGACCAAGGAGCTCATTGTGGACTTCAGGAAGGGACGAACAGGCTCACATGATCCCATCCACATCAATGGGTTGGCTGTTGAGCCGGTCTCATCCTTCAAGTTCCTGGGGACCCACACCTCAAAAGACCTTTCCTGGATCACCAACACCTCCAGCCTGGTCAAGAAGGCTCACCAGCACCTATTTTTCTTAAGGCAACTTAAGAAGAACCAGCTGTCATCAGCTGTCTTGGTGAACTTCTACCGCTGTACAATAGAAAGCATCCTGACGAACTGTGTCACAGTCTGGTATGAAAGCTGCTCTGTTGCGGAGCGTAAGGCACTGCAGCGGGTGGTGAAAACTGCCCAACGCATCACAGGGACCACACTGCCAGCCATAGAGGACATCCAGAGGAAACACTGTCTGTGCCGAGCACACAGTATGTTTAAGGATTCCTCTCACCCTGCTCACAGACTGTTTTCTCTCCTGCCTTTTGGCAGGCGCTTCATTCTCCCCCGGACAAAAACCAGTAGACTAATGCCGAGTTCAGACTGCATGGTTTTAGCCCTGATTTTGACTCGCTGACAGGATTTGAGAAATCGCAGACAAATGCCGGAAATCACAGGCAAATCAAAGCTAGTGCACGCGAGTGACAATCACACAGTATGAACTATCAAGGAAGCGTTATGAGAGAATCGCAGATGAGTGAAAATATTGTGAAATATTTGGCATGCTAATTATCTGAAGCTGTCGGTGATGCAAATCATGCCTTGTGTTCTGACTGAAAATAATATCCGCAATCACCTACAGCCAATGAGAGAGCAGCATTCACTAGCGTGGTAACTGCAGGCCAGCGCTGGGGGAGAAGCTAAAAGCTCTCATTTTGGACCCAAGAAATGGAGGAAAAACGAGTGTAAAATTGTCACGAGCACTGTGTCTGTTTGACATGTCATCTGATCAATATCACACTCAGGTCGAAAAGTAAAAAAAAGTTGAGGAGAGATTGTTAATTTTTTTCAAAAGCCAGGTGTCAGCGAGTCAAAAATCAGGGCTAAAATCATGCAGTCTGAACTCGGCATAAGGAACAGCTTTTTCCCCAGAGCTGTCTCCCTTTTGAACTCTGCCCCCCACTGACTCTTTTACCCCCCCTAATACACCCCCACTCTTCTCATAACTTATACTCCTCACAATCACTGCACTATTTAACATTTGCACATTTAAAATAAAAAAATTGCACATATTCATTGCACTGATTCGTTTATTTGAACAATACATACCCACTGCACATTTGTAATTATGTACACACCCATTGTACATATACATTTGTAATTATGTTGATCTATCTGCACACTTCTGATTATTAATAGAAACCTGTACATATGTACATCATTTATTGTAAATCTCTGTTCATAGCTAATACAACCTGTATATAATGTTCATAGTATCACCTTAGTTTTCTATAACTGCATTTTATAACTTATACCTGTATGATCCTGCACTTGCTGCTATTGCACTCCTGGTTAGACCTAAACTGCATTTTGTTGCCTTGTACTTGTACATGTACATGTGTAATGACAATAAAGTTGTATCTAATCTAATCTTGTGTATAGAATTTTGAGGAAATAAATGAATTTAATCCATTTTAAAATAAGGCTTTAACATAAAAAAATGTGGAAAAAGTGAAGCGCTATGAATACTTTCCGTATGCACTGTAAACATGCAATTCTGAAAAGAAGTCTTGTGAATTGTGAGACGTAAACTCGAAATTGAAGAAAAGAAAATCAGAAATGTCAAATAAAAATTTTAAAGGGCACCTATGGTAAAAAATCTACTTTTCAAGCTGTTTGGACAGACATATGTGTGGGTATAGTGTATAGACTGTCATATTGGGGTGATATAAACACACCCAGTCCTTTTTTTTCCCAATTTAACAACATAAAAACGGTGGACCAATTGGAGCGGTTTTCAGACCGACCGTAACTTGACGTAGGAGTGCGGTCCCCCCGCCCACTGAATTGATTGACAGCTGCATATTAACATGTCTCCGTAGTAACGTTTATAATCATATCAACCAGAGACAGGACCAGGACGTGCGCACACTAAGCAACCGTAAATAAAAGGTCTGTTCAGTTTGCTAGGATCATCAATCATCATCAAATGTGATCAAGAGTGAGTTTTACAAGTTTAAAATCTTTTAAAACAGTGCATGTGTGTAATGAATTACAGCGATTTACTTCAGATTTACTTCATCACCACAGCCACGTGTCAGAACAATTATAAAAGACGCTTCAATCCTGGTTTGTGGATGCTAAATCAGGTTTATTTTGTACATTAACATAACAGATATCAAAACAGCGGTGGATATTAACCTGTATCCTGTCACATTTGCGTGCAAAAACAGTGCAAAGCTAAACGCGCGCTGTCTGTGTGTGTGCCTGTCAGCGCTGTGTGTGTGTGTGTATTTGTGTGTGTGTGTGTGTGAACTGTGTAACGACATTGTGTGTGACTCATCCTTGCAACTCCATAACATGCATCAAATACACATTGGTAATGTTCTTACTGTAGTTTTTCCTCACAAACGTTACGTGAGATCTTATTCCTTCGTGTTTGTCTGTTGTCTGACGCAGCCAAGGGAGCCGCTGCCAGGTATGTGGAAACGGTGGGCGTAAAGGAGTAGCCTTAAAGGCGCAGTACACAAAAACCGCTAGCTGATGCTAAATGCTACAAAATAGAAACTTATGACAGGTATAATAAAAAATCTGATGGGTGTTATGAGATGAAACTTTACAGACACATTCTGGAGACCCAAAAGACTTGTATTAAATCTGAAAAAAGTGGTAACCTAGGTGCCCTTTAAATGGGTTCTTCTAAATTAATTTGTTTATTCTTTATTCCTTTATTCAATTCCTTATACACTCTCAGAAATAACTGCCTTGAGTCTTTTTATCATACATTTTTCACTGTGTGTCTTTTTGTCGAACCCCAAAAGAAGGTTCGACCTTGAACAAGCTATGGATCAGGTCTCATGTTTGCAGGAAATTAAACTCTGGATTATAAACACATTCGCAATCACCCTGGATATTGTTTTACCTTCTCGCTTTCAGTATCGAGTGCAGACGTGGCCTCATCCAGCAGCAGGATTTTGGGGTTTCTGACGATGGCTCGAGCGATTGCTATTCGCTGTTTCTGTCCACGAGATAGCTGAGAGCCCTGAGCACCAACCTGAGTCTCATATTTCTGGAAAACACAGAATTAAGCAGTGATTCTACAACTAAAGTATACTGGACTCTAAAAGCTAAAATTTATTATTATTATTATTATTATTATTATTATTATTATTATTATTATTATTATTATTATTATTGAACAATTAGACAAATGGTATTTATCATGCTATATTTATAGATTACAATAAGGATGCATTAGTTAATGTATTTATTTACATGAACAAACAATGAACAATGCATTTATTACAGTATTTATTTATCTTTGTCAATGTTAGTTAATGAAAATCCAGTAATTCATTGTTATTTCATGTTAACTCAAAGTACATTAACTAATGTTAACAAGCATGAATTGTGGTTTTAATAATGGATTATTAAAACCATTAGCATTGTTTATTATTAGTTTATATGTTAAAAAAGTGAAATTTTTATAAACAACACTGCACACACAAAAAAGGAAACACTAAAATAACACATCCTAGATCAAATGAATCCTATAAATCAAATTTATTAACCCATGGAGGTCTGGATTTGGAGTCACACTCAAAATTGAAGTGGAAAAACACACTACAGGTGGATCCAACTTTGATGTAATGTTCTTAAAACAAGTAAAAAAATGAGGCTCAGAAGTGTGTGTGTGTGGCCTCTATGAGCCTGTATGATCCCCCTACAATGCCTGGACATTCTCCTGATGAGGTGGCGGATGGTCTCTTGAGGGATCTCCTCCCAGACCTGGACTAAAGCATCCACCAACTCATGGACAGTCTGTGGTGCAACATGGTGTTGGTGGATGGAGCAAGGCATGATGTCCCAGATGTGCTCAATTGGATTCAGATCTGGGGAACGGGCGGGCCAGTCCATAGCATTAACTGCAGGAACTGCTGACACACTCCAGCCACATGAGGTCTAGCATTGTCTGGCATTAGGAGGAACCCAGGCCAACTTATAGTCTCACAAGCTGTCTGAGAATTTCTGAGGATCTAAGGACTCTGTCTCATGCTACCACTAGAGTGAAAGCTCCGCCAGCATTCAAAAGTGACCAAAACATCAGCCAGAAAGCACAGGAATTGGTCTGTGGTCACGATCTGCAGAAGCACTCCTTTATTGGAGGTGTCTTGCTAATTTCTTATTCTCATTTCCACCTGTTGTCTATTCCATTTGCACATCAGCATGCAAACTTGATTTTCAATCAGTGTTGCTTCCTAAGTGGGCAGTTTCATTTCACAGAAGTGTGACTGACTTGGAGTTAAATAGTGTTGTTTAAAAGTTCCCCTTTATTTTTTTGAGCAGTGTATAACTAATGTCTGTTTAGGCCAGTGTCCCCACCAGGTAGCTATAAATACATGGAAAACATTTAAGCAAATGTTATTGTAAAGAAGGTACCTAAACCATATTAATATATAGATATATAGATATTCACTCTTAGAAATAAAGGTACGCGAGTTGTCACTGGGGTGGTTCCTTTTTCAAAGGTACACATTTGTACCTAAAAGGTCCATATTAATACCTCAAGGGTACATATTAGTACCTAAAAAGTACAAAAGTGTTCCTCTTGAAATTTGTAGGTACTAATAAATACTTTTGAGGTACCAATATGGACCCTTCAAGTACAAATGTGTACCTTTGAAAAAGGAACCACCCCAGTGACAACTCACGTACCTTTTTTCTGAGAGTGTAGAAAGAGAGAGTTAAAAATGTACTTTTGTTAAAAGTTGTTGGTGATTGGTTGGACGTCGGTCTGATTGGGTATCTTGACATAAAAATTAAGACACGTTTGAAATAATTTAAGACCTACAACACAATGTTTCAGTGAATTTAAGACTATAAGTCCTAAAATTTTGTTTTTGAAAGATGTTTTTAAGACCTTGCAGACACCCTGTTACTCTGTCCCAGATGTGCTCAACTGGATTCTGTTCTGAGGAATGGGCGGGCCAGACCTTAGCATCAATAGCTACGTTTCCATCCACCTATTTTTACGTGCATTTTGCATATGCACATAAAAAATGGTTGATGGAAATGTCAAGATGCGCATAAACTTAAAAAATGCGCATAAAAAACATGCGCATAACTGAGTAGGATAAACTTTTTATTCGATAAGAGAAGATGCACATAAACTACGATGGAAACACTTTTACGGCACAAATTCCAGTATGTGCATTAAAAAAGGTCATGTGATGTTGTCATAAGAGATCATGTGATGATAAAAATGTGTGTGAATGGATAAACCAGCAGGCTGAGCACACTGTAAAACATCTGAAATGTTGTTTTAGTCATTCTAAAATGCATTAACCATTTCAGTATGAATGTTATTATATTATTAATGACCTCCAGAATCAAGAGTGTCTGTGCTCCGCGTCTCCTACCACAGCAAATTCAATTTTTACAGTTGATATTTGGTGCCAGTTAATCAGGAAGTGACTATTCAGTTTGCTTTGACTTGTTGGATGGAAACGCTGCTTTATTTGCGTTTTACGATATTGTGAGGTTAATTTGCATTTTTGGATAGAAACCGCATCAACATATGGTCTCACAAGGGGTCTGAGGATTTCCGAGAATCTAAGAACTCCGTCTCATGCTACCACTAGAGTGAAAGCACCGCCAGCATTCAAAAAGTGACCAAAACATCAGCCAGAAAGCATAGGAATTGAAAAGTGGTCTGTGGTCGCCACTTGCAGAAGCATTCCCTTTTTGGGGGTGTCTTGTTAATTGCCTATAATATTACAGAAGTGTGACTGACTTGGAGTTACATAGTGTTGTTTAAGTGTTTCCTTTATTTTTTGAGCAGTGTATAAAGAGTTAAATGTCTGTTCAGGTCAGTGTCTCCACCAGGTAGCTAAAATAAATGGAAAACTTTTAAGCAAATGTTATTGTAAATAAGATAATTAAACCATATATATATATATATATATATATATA
>CAIGQZ010032409.1:6895115-6915809 GCA_903798205.1 Danio tinwini
AATTATTGATTCTTTGCCACCTGTTCTATTTGCCTGTTTTTGGATTTCCCTTATGATCCCATTTGTTCCTGTTATGACCTATGCCTGTTTGACTAAGCTTGAAATAAACTACACTTTAGAGTTGGGTCGATAGACGATGCCATCGTCCATTGCAGATGGCCGATAGACATCACAATCCTCCGCCCTGCCTCTGTCGCAGCAGCAACACGCTCACGAAAAATACACACTCAGGCCTCGTTTACACAAATGTGTCTTAGTTTTAAAATGGCATTTTATAACAAACATGATTCAAGTCCACACTTGCGTTTCATCTAGCATAAAAAGGCACAACACGTGACCACACACACATACACACACACACAAACACACACTCTGTCATGGGCTGCAGCGTATGTGTGCGTCGGAGATCCAGCAGTCAGCGGGTGCCTAGAGCACAAAACCCCAGAGAGCAGTGCACATCAGACAATTTATCAAGGATGTACCGCTGGATCGCGTCTCACTATAGTTGTTAAACGTGATATTTAATTCATCTTGTCTCTATCTAACGACTCTTCAGTCTTTTGAGTCTCTCAGGTAGCATGTCCCAGCGTCAGTACACTGCTTCAATCTTTCGCTTTCACGCTTGTACTTAGTCATTTTAGCGAAAACCTCAGATACTGTTGGTTGGTTCCTGTTGGTTGTGCACATTTTTTACCAACCAGGTTTGTCGACATCATTATAACGACACAGATCACTCTGCCTATTCATGCCAGAGTCCCGCGGAAAGAGTGATTGACAGGTGGTAATTAGTGTGTAACTTATTTTTATTTATTTATGATTTGGTTATGGGTTAAACAAACACTATGCGGGTTCGGTAGTTGAAATGGTAGGCTACAAATAATGAATTCGTTATGAATTAATTCATAAATAATTAATTCACCACCACCTACGACAACGATGCCATCGTCCATCGCGATGTTTTACATTCGACATCGCCCAACCCTACTGCACATGGATCCTTCATCTCTGTTGTTCAGTGTCCTATGTTACTGAATGAAAAAGTAAATTTTATTTTAAAATGCATAATAAGAGTTTAAATAAAAAGCTACATGTTTCTGACTATGCACTGTATAAACACAGTCACAGTGAATGGAAAAAAATATGATGCTGTTTTTTTTTTGTCAGCAAGCGATAAATGGGGCAAGGCTAACTAGCCAAAAGAAGTTATGACAACTAAAGCTAATCAATTGGGATGAAAGAAAAACAAGCTTACTTACCCAGCTTTGTCCTTCTGTTTTGCTGACATTAATTTTGGGAACCCTGTCCAACAGTTGGAAAAGTTGTGCAGCAGAGATCTTCGCTTTAGCATAGTCTGGTGTGAAAGATGAAGCTCTGCCAAGTGCAGTGGCGCTGGTCACCAGAGCAGAAATCACTCTGAGGAAGAAACACAAAAAACATCTATTTATAACCATAGATATATACACTAGATATCACATACGGACCCTGAGTATGCGTCAATAGTGATGTCACATTTGTACAGTGCTCCCAGGACTAACGTCATCCAACTGCACTAGTTAGGACTATAGTGCCAATGGTGAAGATGCTGGACTTTAGCGCTGTGTACGGGTGTAGTAATTAGTAAACAAAGAAAACAAAGCAAAAGAACAAAACATTTCATAGGTAAGATTATGTTTTTTACATTTTTATGCTACAAGCTTTTGTGCTAAACAAGTGTTGATGATACTGCACTGACCATAAGGCAAAGTAGCATCAACTCGCACTAAATTCTAGGCTTATGCTAGTTTTGTTGAATAAAATAAGCAAACAATATGACAATAAAATGCTGCAGTGCCAGAAACCTGTATTATTGTTGGCTAAGTGAATCGCTCCGTTAGATTTAGAAGTGAAAGCAGGTGAGGAGGTGTGTTTCAGGACACGGATTCCCTGATGAATAAAGGAACTAAGCAGAAGGAAAATGAATCAATGAATTATACAATTGTTGTGATCGCCAGCTGTGTTGTCTCCGCTGGAGGTCACTTCCTGTAGTCCGTTGTAATCAGTGTAAATGAGCAACAGCTGTGTGTGTGTGTGTGAATGTCTGGATTATTGTCAGCTGTGGCAGGAGTTGATGAGCGCAGAGAGTTCTGGGAGTTGTAGTTCATTAAGAAGAAATCTCCAATAGAGAAAATCCTGCTGGCAATTACAACAGACTAGAGGAAGTGATCTCCAGTAGAAACAACAACAATGAAGTCTATACAGTGTTATTCATTCTTTTGGGCTTAGTCCCTTTATTAATCTGGGATCGCCACAGCGGAATGAAACGCCAACTTATCCAGCATATGTTTTACGCAGCAGATGCCCTTCCAGCTACCCAATACATTTATAGAGCATGTTTTTGGACTGTGGGGGAAACTGGAGCAGCCGGAGGAAACCCACGCCAACACGGGGAGAACATGCAAACTCCACACAGAAATGCCAGCTGACCCAGCCGGGGCACAAACCAGCGACCTTCTTGCTGTGAGGCGATTGTGCTACCCACTGCGCCACCGTGCTGCCTATACAGTGTTATTTCACATTTAATTGTTCAATGTCTGTAACTGAATACCGTTTCACTAACTGGAAAACCATAAAGCTGTTTGTTTTACTTTTTTCTTTGCAAATTGTTTATTATTTTTCATCATATTTTTAAAATCATGATTCACTCTCTTACAAAATCACCATCATCAGTCTAAATTCAAGATTTCCTTCCAAAATGGGGCTATTTAACCATCTGGCGAAATTATTCATATCGCAATATTTATCATAGAAAAATAAAACATCACAATGTCAGATTTGTCAATATTGTGCATCTTCACATGCCACAATACATTGCTTGAAAGTTAGAGATAACCACACTTACCTGAACACTATCATGTATTGAAGCCCCTCATGACTGACCAAATAGCCTCCGTATCTAAAGGATGCAGCATAGGCCATGAAAATGACACACCGAGCGAATGCGAAACAAATCCCATAAACATGAGCTTTTTTCTTGGCTGCTTTGTATGGAGCCTGAAGCTGCTTTTCAAATTGAGCCACAAAGTGCTTTTCTTTGGCTAAACCAGCGATGGTCCTGATGTTGCTCATAGCTTCACTGGACACCTACATCAACAGAGACCAAAATCTCATTAGACAAGGTTCATACACATTTTTACTACTAAACTTCCATGACTTTTCCAGGACTTTCAAGTACATTTTCAAGTCCTATTGTTTCATGTAATGTCTACATATACATTTACTGGCCACTTTATTAGGTACACCTGTCCAACTGCTTGTTAACGCACATTTCTAATCAGCCAATCACATGGTAGCAACTCAATGCATTTAGGCATGTAGACATGGTCAAGACGATCTGCTGCAGTTCAAACGGAGCATCAGAATGAGGAAGAAAGGTGATTTAAGTGACTTTGAACGTGACGTGGTTGTTGGTGCTAAACAGGCTGGTCTAAGTATTTTAGAAACTGCAGATTTACTGGGATTTTCACGCACAACCATCTCTAGGGTTTACAGAGAATGGTCTGAATAAGAGAAAATATCCAGTAAGTGGCAGTTCTGTGTGCACAAATGCTTTGTTGATGCCAGAGGTCAGAGGAGAATGGCCAGACTGGTTCCAGCTGATAGAAAGGCAACAGTAACTCAAATAACCACTCGTTACAACTGAGGTCTGCAGAAGAGCATCTCTGAACACACAACACGTCCAACTTTGAGGCGGATGGGCTACAGCAGCAGAAGACCACACCAGGTGCCACTCCTGTCAGCTAAGAACAGGAAACTGAGGCTACAATTCACACAGGCTCACCAAAATTGGACAATAGAAGATTAGAAAAACATTGCCTGTTCTGATGAGCCTCAATTTCTGATGGCACATAATCAGAATTTGGCATCAACAACAAGAAAGCATGGACCCATCCTGCCTTGTATCAACGGTTCGGACTGCTGCTGGTGGTGTAATGATGTGGGGTATTTTTTTTTTGGTCCATAAGTACCAACTGAGCATCATGTCAGCGCCACAGCCTACCTGAGTATTGTTGCTGACCATGTCCATTTCTTTATGAGCACAGTGTACCCATCTTCTGATGGCTACTTCCAGCAGGATAACGCACCATGTCATAAAGCATGAATCATCTCAGTCTGGTTTCTTGAACATGACAATGAGTTTACTTTACTCAAATGGCCTCCACAGTCACTAGATCACAATCCAATAGAGCACCTTTAGGATGTGGTGGAACGGGAGATTCGCATCATGAATGTGCAGCCGACAAATCTGCAGCAACTGCTTGATGCTATCATGTCAATATGGACCAAAATCTCTGAGGAATATTTCCAGTACTTTGTTGAATCTATGCTACGAAGGGTTTTGGCAGTTCTGACGGCTAAAGGCGGTCTGACCCAATACTAGCAACCAGGTGTACCTAATAATGTGGCCGGGGAGTGTATGTGGTAAAGAATAAGAAAAACAATGCACGTTCAAATTTATTACAACATATCATAAAACATTTGACAATCTATTTAGTTAAAATTAATTTCTATATCTATGTAAAATGTATTTAGATAATGTTCACAAAGCACTAATAATGTGAAGGTATGTTTTTGGCAAAGGAAAGAATAGAAGTAAAGACAACTAACTTATATTCAAGCATACAGATATTTGTTAAACTAATTTCCATGACTTTTCCAAAACTTTGTGGGTTTTTCTGCTTTTCCAAACATTTCCAGGTCTGGAAAATCCCATATCAATCTTCCATGATTTTTCCAGGTTTTACAGACCGTATGATCCTTGCTATGAATTATTAATCTATTACTGATTTATTATGTCTATATAATTTTTATTCATTTTTATTTTGGTTTCAGTTATTAAGTGAAAAATAGGGATGTTTATTACTCTTACTGTTATATTAATGAAATATAAGTCATCTCATATCCCCATAATGATTTATATCACAATATAAAATATTTTCTGTAAATTTGATCAATTAATATATATATATATATATATATATATATATATATATATATATATATATATATATTGAACACATGGAACAGGATTTTTTTGTTTAGTTTTTACATTTTAAAGAATATACTCAAATGTAGTCATTTTTCATATATTTAATTATTATTATTTATAACTTCTACATAACAATGTAGAAATACAAAAAAAAAATTAATATAAAACAGTGTTTCAAAACTAATGATTAATTACAAGCCCAACATAAAATACTGATAATTAAAAGCTGAATGTAAACATTATTCTCTCAAGCTCTTAATTTATAAAAATGTTCAAATTAAACAGAAAAAAAATATATATATTCATAAGACTAAATTAGGCAGTTTCATTCTGCATTGACAACCCCTGAAAAGGAACTAAGCTGAAGGAAAATTAATGAATAAATACTAAATTGAGAAAAACAATTATGTCTGAAATGAAATAAAAACTAATTGGTAACACTTTACAATAAGGTTCATTAGATAATACACTTGTACAGCATTTATTAATCATAATTTAACATGCACTAATGCATTATTAACATCCAAGTTCATGCTTGTTAACATTAGTTAATGCACCGTGAATTAACATGAACACACTAAACAACTGTATTTTCATTAACTAACGTTAACTTACATGAACAAATGCTGTAGTAAATGTATTGTTCATTGTTTGTTCATGTTAGTAAATGCATTAACTAACATTAACTAATGAACCTTATTGTAAAGTGTGACCAACTAATTGAGATCAAAATAAAACCAAAAATTATAAAATAAAATATTTTAATTCAAAAATAAAAGAAAAATACATAAAATCCCTTGTCTAATGTAATCATTTAAAACATTAATAAAATAATTAATTGACAATTAATCAGAAAAAAATGAAATAGAATAACATTAAATTAAACAAAATAAAAAAGAATTGAATGTGAAATAAAGTATAAAAACTGATGATAAAAATGATATATAGCCATAAAATAAAATATTTCTATTTTATTTTATATTTATAAGGAATAAAACAAAAAAAAAAATAATAATTATAAAATATATAAATTATATATAAATATATAAACATTCAATCATTTTGTTGTTGTTGCTTTCTTTTTTTACATTGAATCCAGTAAATACATGAATGTTGCATTTGAATAAGTGAATCAAGCTGTATTAAAACATGACTTTTACCTGTCCCGCAGCCTCCAGTGCGGTTTTGTCCTCATTAGCGAGTCCTGTCAACATTTTGGACTGAAAGACTCCAGAGAGGCCGATGAGAGGCAGGAAGCAGGTGACCACCAGACTGAGCTTCCAGCTGAAGTAATAGGCAATAATGAAGGAAGCGCCAATGTTGGTCAGCGAGTTGACGATCATGCCAATCTGTGAACCTGTGGCCTTTGATGAAGAACACATTTCACACAATCAAACCTACACTTATGCATACAGTATAGGATGAAAATCCTAAAAGGGAATAGAATGAATTTTTATCAGGGAATTTTTCAGTTTAAAGTACTAAACATTTAAGAAACATTGCTTTTGAATTTCTAAAGCATAGCATTTTAAGACTTTTAAGTGTTTTTTAAGTTTCTAAATGGCAAATTCAGTCAACGTTTCATATTAATTTTATCTTTGAGGCTTATAACTAAATATTCATGTTTTGGTCAGTATTGTAAGCACAATTATTTAAAATGATTATGAGTGGTCCATTTGATCAACATTTCTTTCAGTGTTTTATAAACATTTTAAACAGTTGAAGTCAGAATCATTAGCCCCCCTGAATTATTAGCCGCCCTGTTTATTTTTTTCCTTAATTTCTGTTTAACGGAGAGAAGATTTTTTTCAACACATTTCTAAACATAATAGTTTTAATAACTCATCTCTAATAACTGATTTATTTTATCTGTCATGATGACAGAACAAAATATTTGACTAGATATTTATCAAGACACTTCCATACAGCTTAAAGTGACATTTAAAGGCTTAACTAGGTTAATTAGGTTAACTAGGCAGGTTAGGGTAATTAGGCAAGTTATTGTATAACGATGGTTTGTTCTTTAGACTATCGGAAAAAAAAATAGCTGAAAGGGGCTAATTATTTTGACCTTAAAATGTTTTTTTTTTTTTTTTTTTTATTAAAACTGCTTTTATTCTAGCCGAAATAAAACAAATGAGACTTTCTCAAGAAAAAATAAATATCAATCAATCACAGAGCTTGCGCTACGCGTACGTGTTGCATTTTTTGAGAGGTGCACGTCAATGTCACCGACGGCCACAGCGAGTGGCTATGCGTCCACGTGTAGGCTGCGCCGTAGCATACATATGTGCTTAATGCAGAAGTATAAATCGGCCTTAAGCTGAAGTAAAATAAATGAATGAATATGTTCTACACTCACCCCCTGAACCATGGAGGCATTGGTGGCCAATCTGGTTGTTAAAGCACCAGGACTGTTCATGGGATCGTCAAACCAGCCGATCTCTTGCTTTAACATTGCCTGAAATCCAAATTTCCTCAGCCGACGAGTCAACAGCTCTCCTGATTTAGCAAACGAGTAGCCCTGCAACCAACATCTCACATTACTTAAGGGAAACAATCAAGCACAGACAACAAAAACACAAGGAAGTTGATGAAATACCTGTAAGAACTGTGAAAAGAAGCTTACGACTCCTATGACCACAAATAAAATACAAATCCCGTTTATCTGCCTCCTTTGGTCATTCTGGTCCTGAATTGAGAATGTCTGAAAAACAGCCGTAATATTGTTAAAATTGTAATAACATAAATACTTAAAATAAAGGTGAACTGTGAACATCTGCAGTGCTAGAGCGTTTAAACACAACTGCAGAAACACACTCTGCTCATCCACTACTGATTATTGTTTCATATATTCTTACTTTATTGCAGTCACAAACTTTTATACTTTTTAAATGTATTTTATTAACAATCAGAAAACTTTGTGAATGAACCGCCAACTATCCTGGCATATGTTTTAGGCCTCATTTGCACTAGCGACCTGCTGCAAACGCAGATCTGTGTAGATCTACAGCACGAGAATAGACTGATTTTGCGCAGCCGACATTTTAAACAGCGAAATCGAGGCTGCGGTGGGAAGAAACCCACCTGAGTCACAAAGGAACGTTGAGTACCTGGCTGTACATCTTATCAGCGAAAAGAAAGTGACACAAATTTATACTTTCACCGCCTTTCGAGTGACCCGTAGGTCGGTTCTGAATGAATAGTGAAAACAAAAAGGGATATCAGACCTCATTTTTAGCTAGGTTAAGGGAAATGGCACTAGTTAGCTAAGGTTATTTTTCCCAGACGCATGTTTTAGACAGCATTTATCAAACTAAAGTTAATGAACTGATTCTTTCACTATATTAGACTTGTCAAGATACAAAATTTCGGTATTGAAATTGAAAAAAAATGTCCATTTCCCGTTAACATTTAAAGCACTGTTGATGGCATTCTTAAACACAGCTGATTTGCCAGTGTTCACGTGCTCAACAGAAATGACTGTGATTGGCCATGAAGGTCATCAGTTTGAGTGTAACACAGACAAGCGATCCGCTGATGAATCGACTGATCTTCACGGCTTAAAATTGATCCAGTGTTCATGTATCTGTGTTTACAATCTGTGAAGAGCGGTGAACTGATGACCTTTACGGCCAATCACAGTCATTTCTGGTGATCACTGGTGAATACTACGGCAAATCAGCTGTTTAAGAACGCGCTCAGCTGCGTTTAAATGTTAGCAGGTTATGGACCTTTTTAAAACGTCACTACAGGGATAACAGTTTTACAGACAACACGAGGGTGTGCTACAGAGGACTGCATTGTTTTATCACTCATCGGGTTACATAGGCTGAAGCAGGGAAGCGTCCCCACAGTGTTTACCTGCTGCCATGAACTGAAGTCTAGGAAGACACTTAAGCGTATTACTCTTAAAGAGATTCTGACGTTGTTTAATGCCTAATATGCTTTTAATTGTTTAAATTAAACTAAACTGAATGATATTAAAGTGATGTTTACACCATTTCTGCATTTTGAAATCACGGCAACAGCTGGAAGTTTGTAGTCCACAGCATGTTGTTGCAATGTTTACAGTGCTGATCCTGAGCTCTACTGGTGTTCCTATTGGCTGTTGCTCAAGAAAGTCGCTCTTCATTTGCATAAAGTTGAAGGATTCTCAACTTCTAGACACGCCCACCTGGTCACCAACACTCGCTTTCGCTTGCATAGACGGAGGTCTCCAGATGTCGCCCACTCTCCGTTGAAATGAGCGGTTGCTTGTTGCTTTGCTGCTGCAAGTCGCTCGTAGTGTGAATTAGGCTTTAAACAGTGCTTCCAGCAACAACCCAGTATTGGGAAACACCCATACACTCTCACATTTGCACACACACTTGTACACTACGGCCAATTTAGTTTATTCAATTCACCTATAGCACATGTCTTTGGACTGTGGGGGGGAAACCAGAGCACTCGGAAGAAACCCACAGCAACACGGGGAGAACATGCAAACTGCACACAAATGCCAACTGGCCAAGCTGGGACTCGAACCAGCGTCCTTCTTAGTTAATGCATTGTTAAATAAGCTAAATTGTACATTCAACTAAGACATCACCTTTATTTCTGTGATTGTGTTTGGTTTTCAGCACTCACCCCAAGTATCTGACTGAATAACAGTGCATACATAGGGTTGAGGGATCCGTTTATGGCAGCACCTATAGACCCCAGCAGCATATAAGGCCATTCGGGACGGTTATACTTCAGGATCCGAGCCACAGGAGCCGGTTTAATGTCCTCTTTAGCTTTACCTTTGCTTTTCTGCAACACAACATGGAGCTATTACAATACATGAGATGTTATTGCATGGCGTTGTTAAAAAACTATACTCGGCTTCAAACCTTGTTGTCGTCTTCCAATTTCTCCATTTCGAAAAGGTCTGAATTGAGGTCAAATTTTCCAGAAATGACTGGAAGACTGTTTGACAATTGAGAAAGAGATCGCCGTCTCAAAGAAAGGAAATAGGAAAGGCATTTTAGTATAAAAGAAAACATTTTGAATGATGTTTTTTTTTTAAACATGAGGCATGATGTACCTTAAGATGCTCTCATAACTTCCACTGCTGAATCTCCTGAGCTCTTCAAGTCCATCCTCCTCTGTAACTCTAGACTCTGCAGCTGTGATTCAGTATGGTGTTAGTGGTTAAATTAATGGTTCATGTAAATGTAATTAATGTCATACATGCCATTTAGAATCTGATCTCTTCACAGTGCTGTTTCCTTTTGCATATGCAATGTGAGATTACTTTAGTGAGATGTGAGATTTACTAACATTTTAGTAAATCTAAAGGGCATATGATTTAAATGTTTTATTTTATCCTATTGAGTTTTTACATTTAATTTTATATACTTTTTACTTTTATTTTCCTACTGGAATTTTAAGAGGACCCACTTCCTTATTAAATACATTTCTGTCATGAACACTCTCTGGATTTAGTATAGTAATGAATATTTATATGACAATGTTGATGCATTTGGTCTTGGCAGTATAGATCTGCTACGCTGCTGGTGCTACTTTGATTATTGTGGCAGAGCAAGTATCTAGACCTGCTACTGCCAGTATATTCACAGACATGCCTTCTGAGAATATAACACACTGCTGCTGCAAACATAATTTACATGTAACCCCCGTAGCAGATCTAAACACAGGTGGAGCTGCGGTGGAGGAGGGTGGTAAAAATAAATAAATAGATAGTTAAATAAATAAATAAATAGTTAAATAAATAAATAAATAAATAAATAAATACATGTATTTTTTTATTATTTTTTGTGCCCAAATTTAATTAAAATATATATGACCCTGCATATCCACTACCTGACAAAAGTCTTGTCGCCTATCCAAGTTTTAGGAACAACAAATAATAACTTGACTTCTAGTTGATCATTTGGTATCAGAACTGGCTTATATGAAAGGCAAAGGCCTCTAGATTATGCTTATTTTACTAAAATAAAATATGCCTTGATTTTTTATTATTTAATTAGGACAGAAATTATAACAGTGCTTAGACAAAAGTCTTGTCACTTAACAGAAATAATGTCCAGTATAGAATATAAAGTCATGCTGCAGTGGAAAAAGAATAAATATTGTGTCTGACTCCCATGAGCTTGGAGGACTGCATCCATACATCTCTGCAATGACTCAAATCACGTATTAATAAAGTCATCTGGAATGGCAAAGAAAGCGTTCTTGCAGGACTCCCAGAGTTCATCAAGATTCTTTGGATTCATCGTCAATGCCTCCTCCTTCATCTTACCCCAAACATGCTCAATAATGTTCATGTTTGGTGACTGGGTTGGTCAATCCTGGAGCACCTTTACCTTCTTTGCTTTCAGGAAATTTTGATGTTTAGGTTGAAGTATGAGAATGAGCTCTATCCTGCTGAAGAATTTGCCCTCCCCTGTGGTTTGTAATGTAATGTGCAGCACAAATGTCTTGATAACTCAGGCTGTTGATGTTGCCATCCACTTTGCAGATCTCTCACACGCTTCCATACTGAATGTAACCGCAAACCATGATTTTCCTTCACCAAACTTGACAGATTTCCGTGAGAATATTGGGTCCATGCAGGTTCCAATAGGTCTTCTGCAGTATGTGTTATGATTGTGATGCAGTTCAACAGCTGATTTTTTAAGATCTACTTTCTGCCACTTTTCTAAATGATCAACTAGAACTCAAGTTATTATTTGTTGCTCTTACAAATGGGATCGACAACAAGACCTTTGTCAGGCAGTGTATATGCAATGCGAGATCTCTTTAACTTTTCAACTATTCTGTAAATCTAACAGGCACATGCATTTAATATGCGTTTATTTTTACTTAGTTTTATATATACATATTTTATTTTTATTTTACACAACTATTTATTTTCAAAATTAAATAGAATATTTTTGTTTTCCTGCTGGGCTTTTAAAAAGACAAGTTTCCTTATTAAAAAAGTTATTTAATAAATTTATTAAAATAATTTTTTGGGCACCATAATTTCATTTAAATATATATGATCCTGGACAACAAAACCTGTCATAAGTGTCGATTTTGTGAAATTAAGAGGTTCTCTTGGGCTCTGGCGGAGTACGCTTGCAGTGTGAGTGAAAGCGTGCCTGAGCCCGAAACTGAAAGCGAGACGTGACTTTTAAAAGGGACTGTTTCATATAGATTAATTAATCATTCGTACTGTTTAATGAACGCAAACTGTTGTAGTTTATTAAAGACGCAAACCCCTCACTGCACGACAGCTGCACCTTCAGCAAACTTCCTAATTCCTGCAGCACGAGGACTTTATGATTGTTTATGAGCGTCAAAAGAGGTTGATCTGTTCAGTGAAATATTAGACTGCGTGTCACGGCATATCAAACAACTTAAACGATATAACTAAAGAAATCTCCACTGTGCTGAGCGAGATCGCTTACTGAACAGCACATCCTCGATGACGTAATCGCGCTCAGGCCCAAATGTAATGTGAGTGCGGGCCGTCGGGGGGACAAGCGAGTACGCCCTAAAAGTACTCAAGGGTAGTGAGTATTGAGTATTATGCTGTGAAAAGGTGATGCTTTTATGTGCAATATGTTTGTTAGAAATTAACATTCTGTTGTGCATTTAGTGATTGTTTAAGGCCATTTGACAATTTCAGTCATCATACAGTAGACATCTGCCATCTTTTCATCAGTAACATATAGTCTAAACAGTCTCTGGGTCATTGATTGTAAAGATTGTGAACATCCTTTTGGACACTTTTAATGGTTCCTAATGGTTTGCTGCATTTATAAAGCGCTCATGTCTTAAAGTTGTTCAGTACGATGTGATTTACTTTTCTATGTGTGATTTGATTGGATAAGAGTCACAGGATTGATTCTTTACTCAGCCAATCCCCACAGACAAGAAAAACTAAAGTAAAGACTGAAGGTTGAAGAAAAGTAGTGGAGTAAATGTACCGATACATTACTAGAAATTTACTCAGGGAAAAGTAAAAGTACACATTTTTAAAACTACTTAGTAAATTACAATTCCTGAGAAAAACTACTCACAGTAATTTGAGTATTTGTAATTTTTTACTTTACACTACTGCTCGCGACTCCCATGCTTGGAGATGGTTATAAACATACAACTATTACATACAATGGTGCACTCACACTAATAGGAACCATATAAACAAAAGCTTACTGACAACACAAAAAAGTGTTACAGTCTAACAACCATACCATTTTTTATTGTCATTATTCATTTGTTTAATTTAATATTAACCTCACCTAATGCGATTTGTGCGCACAATGTTTACAGCACAATAATATTCTTGGTATAATTTTAGATGGGGCTTTATTTTTTATGTATGTGAGTGCCATAAAGGTGTCAGTGTTTAACATTGTGCCATAAAATCAATCATATGCAACTAATGCTATTGCTGTGACGTTAATCTAGCATAATAACCCCAGGGGTCCCAGTACAATGGAAAAAAAATTTAAAGGTTGATGACTTTTTATTTGCCTGTTATTTTTTATGCAAATAAATATTATGCATATAATACATATATTATAGATTAAAAACTAGTTGTATTTTCTGCAGGTTATGGATACAATATGGTAATTCTAATAGTTTAATAACCTATTTGAGATTTTTGGAAATGACCAAATGACCCCCCTTTATTGTTTCGCGACCCCCACTTTTGGAACCACTGGTCTAAACTAAGGTGCTTAGCAATGCATATTACCAGTGGTGTAAAGTAACTAATTATAAATACTCAAATTACTGTAATTGAGTAGTTTTTTTCAGGAATTGTAATTTACTAAGTAGTTTTAAAAATGTGTACTTTTACTTTTCCTTGAGTACATTTCTAGTGCAGTATCTATACTTTTACTCCACTACTTTCTTTCAACCTGGCATTAAACAACCAGCAGGCACAGGACGTCAACATGACGTCTGATTGACGTTGAACCCTAATGTCATGAGTACTTTGTATTTTGTTTGGAAATGAAAATCGGGTTGACGTCTGAACTCAACGTCAGGCTAATGTCAGTGTCCAATATCCAACGTAAAACCAACCAAATATCAATGTCTAATGATGTTACAGCTTGACATTGTGTGAACGTTACCCCTATGATATCTATCAGACGTTGGATTTTGGTTGCCATACCTGATGTACAAATGTATTTGATGTCATATATGATGTTGGTTTAAGATGTTGGCTCGACGCTGGATTTTGGTCATTTTCTAACAACCTAAAATCAACCAAATATCAACGTCATTTGATGTCATTATTGGACATCAAAATAAAGCTGTCCTTAGCTGCTGGCTTGACAATTAATGTTGGTCACCTGACGTCACAACCTAAATCTAACCTAATATTAATGTCTCATGATGTTGTGTGCCTTCTGGGCAATAACTAAATGCACCATTAGAATGTTATGTTTACACACACATGCACAAATTACATGTAAACATATCAACTTTTGACAGCATACTCACTACTTTTGAGTACTTTTAAAAAGGTCTACTTTTTACTCATACTTTGTGTAATATTTACAACAGATACTTTTACTCGTAATACATTTTTAGGCAAGTAATGGTACTTTTACTTGAGTATGATTTTTCAGTACTCTTTACACCAATGCATATTACTAATCAAAAATTGAGTTGATGCATCTACATTCTAATAATGTTTCATAAATCAATGATTTTGACCCATACAATGCATCGCTGACTAATGCCAAAAACATTCAGTATACTTGTGCAACACAAGACTGGTTTTGTGGTCCATGTTCATTTTTGTAATAGTAAATCTCAATAAAATATAAATTATGGACACAAAGCTAATGATGCATTGAAATCCCAAGGCAAACCTTCTCCTTTTGAGAAATATTTGCAGCATGACCAGCCAAAATGTTAAGCTCTTCTGTGATTTTTATTTTCTTTTTCAAGTATTCAAGTGATGATTAAAAGAGCAAGGAACTTTTCACAGTATGTCTGATAATATAAAAATAAACATTTTTTTAAATAAAAAAATAAATAAAATAAACGTTTTAAATAAACATTTTATGGTCAAAATTATTAGCCCCCTTAAGCAATATTATATTCAATTGTCTACAGAACAAACCATTGTTTTTACAATGACTTGCCTAATTACCCTAACCTGCCTAATTAACCTAATTAAGTCTTTAAATGTCACTTTAAGCTGAATACTAGTGTCTTGAAAAATATCTAGTCAAATATTATGTTCTGTCATCATGGCAAAGATAAAATAAATCAGTTATTAGAAATGAGTTATTAAAACTATTATGTTTAGAAATGTGTTGGGAAAAATCTTTTAAACAGAAATGTGGGAAAAATTTACAGGAGGGCTGATAATTGTCACTTCAACTGTATACTCATTTTTGGGTCAATGACTTCTTCAGGCATACGTGAACATGATGTTCTAAGTAACTCCAGAAACTGGCTGTACTCACTGTTCTCTGGTTTATCAGTGTCCGTGTCCTTCCCTTGATTCTGGAGCGTGACTAAGGTGAAGTAAACTCCCTTTCTGTCCAGTAACTGGCTGTGTGTGCCTCTCTCCACAGCACGACCATGCTCAAAGCCCACAATCACATCTGCATTACGTATTGTGGACAGACGATGTGCGATGCTGATAGTCGTTCGGCCCTGTCGAGCCTGAAAAATGTCATGAAATGAGGGTGTTCAACAACAAACAGATAAAAAATCTACATTTATTTGCTTACAAATTAATAGTTAGACTAACCATCTAAACCATGCACCCTGTGATGCGCTCACATTTTCCAGGTGCACCTAATTGAAAACATCTCACATTTTCAGAATGCCACAAGTGCACTGCAAGTCATTTGACTAGAATTTACCAATCAGCCTCATACGTCATTACGTCAGTAATAACGGTAAACTAATTACCTTAAAGAGCCCCTATTATGGGTTTTTGAAAATGAGTTTCTGTGCAGTGTGTATCACAGCATTAAGTAAATCAACACATCCAGCTGTGGTTTAAATCTGAAAGTGCACCGTGTTGCAACTATTGATTCTTTAATGAAATAGTCGACTCAGAGTCGAATAAATTAATCAAGTTGGGTTCGGATCTTTTGTCTGAACGCATCGACGTTGACATGGTACATCACCAAATATGTAGTTCTAGATATGGTAAAATGTGAACGTGCTTTCCCTTCAGACACTAGCGGAGCGCGGGGGATCACAGGACTGATCATAACATGAAGATGACGGACCCGGACAGAATAAAGGGTTACAGTTTATTTTCACAACAATACCACAGTATAGCCACGAGTGTGCTGTGTTTGTTCCGGTCATTTTTCAGATTTTTAATACAATAACCTAAGCTGCAGCGCGGGAGTTACAGGCCGTTTTCTATTAAAGGAAGGAGCAGCAGAGACTATTATCTATGGGACTTTGTCGGACTTTGACAAAGTCAGTAACTGTTTCAGTTCATATGGACCAGTTTCTTCTTCCTCCGAATCATAACATGTAAGTGTGATAAAATCGTTGCCTCGTTTTGTGTAGTTTATGTGTGTTAAATTGTGTATTAGAACTTGCAATCTCCCTACGTGGCTTGTAATCACGTATCTGTTGTAGCTCAGTGCTTGCTCTGTATCTCTCAAGTTGACATGGGCTATTCACATATTGAGTCCAAAACCACGTTGAATATTTGAGGTTCTCCTGCCCAACCACACGTTACCCTGAGGGCTTACTCGCTTACTCACACTATGCTCTCCGAACCGTGCCCAGACCCGTTTTCCGGATCATTTGAGAAGTGTGAGTGCTCTGAATCGGGCTCAGGCACGGTACACTTGGGTGGCCCTGGCCCGGTTTTAGCTGGTTTTAGCTGGTCATCTCCCAGCCTGACCAGCTAAGACCAGGCTGGAAATGGCTGGAAACCAGCCTGGAAATGGCCAAAACCCCTCTAAAACCAGGCTGGTCGACCAGCTAAAACCAGCCAACCATCCTAGGCTGGTTTAAGCTAGATTTTTCAGCAGGGATGGGAGTCGTTGGGATAATTAGGTAAAAATAAATACAGATTATTGTCAGGGTTCTGCCACTCTGGTCTTGTAAATTCTTGTTTTGGTGGCAGAGTCTGGACACTAGCTCTGTTTTGTCCTGTCCTGTTGTGCTTGGCTCGAGTTTTCTCGGGTGGAGCACTTGTTTTCTGTCATTGTGTGTGTCTCTGTATGAGCGCCATTTGTGAGTGCACTCGGATTGTGCGCGTTCCTGCTTGATGTGGGCGCGTGAGGTTTGGGCGTGTTTGCGATTGCGCGCTCTCGTCCGGGTGTTTACGTTCGTCTGTCTGCAGCGTGGTGTTATTTATTCCCAGCGTCTCAGTCTAGTTGGTTTCGGTTGGCACTGGGATGAAACATGCCCGCTGCGTGTGTGAGTGCACCATAAGTGTTTTCAGTCTTCTGTTGGTGTTGTGTTGTCATATGAACAGGCGGTTAATGAGTTCTCTCGGTTAGTCTCGTTTTATGTAAGCACATGGCTTGTGTTGTCTCTGTGTCATGTGCTCCTCCGTCTATTGTCTAGTCCCACCCTCCCTGTTAACCCATTGTTAGTTTATTAGGTTCACCTGTTTGTGTGTTAATTATTTCTGCTTATATTCTCCTAATGTCTGCTGTCCTGTGCCAGTTCGTCATTGTACGTTGCCTTATCCTGTTGTTTGTTCCAGTACTGATCCCTGCCAGCCTGCCCAGTCTAGTTTGTTTGTTTATTAATGTTTTCCTTCTGGGGTAGTTTATTTTACTGTTTTGCCTTATATTTTCATTCATTCATTTTCTTTTTGGCTTAGTCCGTTTATTAATCTGGGGTCGCCACAGCAGAATGAACCGCCAACTTATCCAGCACGATTTTACGCAGCGGATGCCCTTCCAGCCGCAACCCATCTCTGGGAAGCATCCACACACACTCATTCACACTCATACACTACGGACAATTTAGCCTACCCAATTTACCTGTACCGCATGTCTTTGGACTATGGGGGAAACAAGAGCACCCGGAGGAGACCCACGTGAACGCAGGGAGAACATGCAAACTCCACACAGACACACCAACTGGCCCAGCCGAGGCTCGAATCAGCGACCTTCTTGCTGTGAGGCGACAGCACTACCTACTGCGCCACTGTGTCACCGCCTTTTATTTCATTATGTTCTAAATAAAACCCATTTTTCCTGCAATTGAGTCCTCGCTCCTTTTCCCCACCCACTGATCGTGACAATTATAAGACAATGAAAGTGTTTTTTGACCTAGCAGGCATATCAGACTGTTGTTGGAAAGCCCAAAAACCAAAATATGACCATTTATAATGCAAATAGGGGCTCTTTAATAACTAGTTAGGGAAACACACAGCACCCAAACACACATTACATTACATAAACAAAACTTCTATCAGAGCTGCAATAATGGTTTGTCAGTTTGTCATACCCAGAGAATGGCTGATGGTTGCCTGGCATTGAAAGACACCACGAATATGCAAGTGCAAAGCACGTTGAAAACGGTAAAGGAAGCAACGCACCTTGCTTTCTCCACATACTTTTAGACACGTGTGCTCTATCAAACACCCGGCGCAGTAAGGCGTAAGATGTGTTTGGCGCATTTGTTGGTATTTTCAGACCAGTGCAACCCTAATTTTCCCATTTTCTGCCACGTTGTTTAAATAGCGAATCCATCTGTGCCACTTTGTCGACTCATGGGTGTGCTGATCTAGAAAGGAAGTGTGTTAAGCTGCATTGTTGGTGCGTTGCTGCTTTAAGAAACCAAAATAAACCACACCATTGACCAAGTAAAAGCAGGAGTGTGTTAGTTATGCATCTATGCAGGTCCAAACGCTTACACATTGCTTATTACACACAGGATGTACAGCAATACACAAATACCTTTACATATGAAAACAAATTAAAGGATTAAAATGTTTTTAAAAATTATTATTTTCTACATAAATATATAAACCACTGCCTCCTAGTTTTCTTCTTTTTGGAGGGCTTTAAAAAAATTTCATGACAATTTTCATGTGTATAATGTTATTATTAATATTAGTATTATTTATTATATACATATTTATATTTGATTGAAAAAATACAAGTTTAGATTTGTCCACCTGTCTGTTTTAGAGACGTATGCATCACCATATGGGGCATAAAAATAGGACGCGTGTTTGGATATAACTTTTTTGACCACACTTCATTATTATTGTTCATTTATTCGTTTTCTGGAAATTAGAACTGAATTTAGAAATAGTTTTGAAACAAATCTTTGTGCTTAAACAAACAAAATTAAATATGTAGGCTAATGGATGTCTTCAGTGGAGTGAGTTTCCACTGTTTCCTTATCCAAGGAAGTAAAGGAGTGAAGTAAAGAGTAAAGGTAAAGAGAAAGTAAGGAGGCTGAATGAAGGAGGCTCGTTCTTTATCCCCGCGCTGCAGATTCTCTGTTTAACTGTTTTCTCACTAGTGAAGCGTTCAGTTTTTCCATTCCATTTCATTTCTGGATGCCTAATGTGTTAAAATGGAAGTTTATAAACAACAGCAGAACTAACAATTTACATATGAGGAGTTTAGATGCAAAATCTCTAAGTGCCGTCTGAAACGTTCATCTAAAATAAGCATTTTTCTCAGACTGTTGCATGAAGTTTCAGTAATTTTACTCTTAACGCAAAGAATGTGTTATTTTTATTGCATTTAAAGTGAAATAGCTGAACATAAACAGAGAAGGCTCAGAAAAACACACATTTTAGAGATAAATTTCAGACGTCACTGGTTTTTGCATCTAAACTCTTCATATATTAATTTTAAAATGTTTTTACATTATAAAGTACACATTAAGTTTTACATTAAGTACATTATAGCTAAATAATTAAATTGTTTCATTTAAACCATTAAAAATATATAATATTTGTCATTTTTTATAACCTGTGTCTAGCTATGTTTGTTCATGTTAAAAATAAATAAACAACAGATTCTTTTTAGGAAAAACATCTCTTATTTGTAATTATGTTTGACAATTTGGGTCAAGTGATTCATATTTCATGCTTTTGAGTTTCTATTAAGGGCGCTTAGTGCATTTAGATGAATTCACGGTGCATTGTGGGACTTTTCAGGGTGCAGACATTTCGGTGCACTGGAAAAATTGTGTAATTGAGACAGCACTTAAAATGGCTCATGCCCTAATCAGTGCACTGACTAATAAACAAGTGCTTATTGAGATGCACCCATTTCTCACTTATGGGAAACCAATAACTGGATCAATTAGAATGCGTATAACATAGCAAATCAGCAGAATGAATGATTGTGCCAAGCTTATATTTCAGCATCAGCAAATGAGGAGATCATTAGTCGTCTCACCTTGTCCAAGGCCTCCTGCACGACAGCCTCACTCTCATTATCCAGCGCTGATGTGGCCATGTCTAACAGGAGGATCCTGGGATTCCTGACCAGCGCTCGAGCAATGGCGATCCTCTGTTTCTGCCCTCCGCTCATTTGCCCTCCACCTTCACCAACCAATGTGTCAAATGTCTGCAAAACACCACACTTTGATTAGTTTGTGATCCAGATTTAATATGCAAAAAAATTGCAGAGCTATCCTAAAACAGTGTTGTGAACTTTAAATCTCCTAAAAAGTTACGGTAACACTTTAAATGTATATATATA
>CAIGQZ010032409.1:6916209-6932013 GCA_903798205.1 Danio tinwini
ATACATACATATATACATATACATATATATACATATACATATATATACATATATATATTGCTCTGTTAAATATAATTTGGGAAATATTTAAAACAGAAAAAAATTATTCAAACAGGGGCTCATAATTCTGACTTCAACTGTATATCTTTACAGCCAGCACTCGTATCAGTGCGATATGGCTGTTTATTGCACTGCTATAAGTGTGATATTGCATTTATACAACAGTTCAATGGCATAATCGTGCATATACACAAGAAAATCAAACACTAAGAGTCTCAAAAATCCTTTTGTATGAGGAACTACTTTCTTCTGCCATTCATTCACATCTGCAGCTGACGTCAGAACAGCAGAAACCATTGCTCATTCACCAACGTCACTTTAGAGCTAGTATTTAAATAATTATTTAGCGTAATGTTTAAAGTGATGACAAAACAGGTGATTTTGCTGACATTGTAAGATTATAGGGCTGAACAGCATGAAATGCCATTAGTCTACAGAGATTTCCTAGTATTTCTCTGTTGCAATCAGGATATCACAATAATTAAAAAAGCCAAAGTAAAAGCAAACACTACCATATTACTGTGGTATAAACACAGCACTACAGCATACAAAAGAGAGAGAGAGATTAACTTAGAATGTCTGCTGTAATTTGTAATTTATGCTGAGTTTTTCTGCCCTAAACACTTAATATGCGGTCTCTGTTACCATCTTGTGGCAGAAAGTCAAACGTCTTTGCTCTCCTCAATGACAGGCTGATGGCTGCTGATGCGCTGGATCTCAGAAATTATAAATATAATAAAATAGGCACTATCCTTATAAACTGCATAGTTGCCATCTAAACAACTACATTCTATCTAAAAAAGCCTCAAAAGTACATTATGTTGTCCAACAGCTGCAATATTTGTCAAACTCTAGTGAGTTGTTCATAGTCTACCCTTAGTCCTAATGTGGGCGGAGTAATACACAAGGGTGAAAAGGTTGTACGAGTGCTGATATTGCTTTAAAATTGCATGGCTATCAGCCAATCAGACTCAAGAACCAGACAGAACTGTTGTATATACAGTTATATGATATGATATGGTTGCGGTAGTGCATGATGTACTGATCTTCTACTACAGTAATCGTCTCACCTGAGGGAGACTCATGATGAAGTTGTAGGCATTGGCCTGTTTGGCGGCCTCTATGATCTCCTCCATTGTGACTCCAGCTCTGCCGTATCGGATGTTTTCAGCAATCGTAGTGGCGAACAGAACTGGCTCCTGCTCCACGACACCAATAAGAGAACGCAACCACTGGATGTTCAGACTTCTGATGTCATGACCATCCAAGGAAACCTAAAAATGACCAAAAGAAATGCTGAAACAGAACTAGATATTCGACACCAGATCATCCATTCAATTTAGGATTTAAATGCATTGAATAATTATTCAGGGAGGTTTTTGTTAATAAATACAATGTGCATAATTGCATACACACTGCCCAAACACAAATAATTTCATTTATTCATTTTCCTTCGGCTTATTCCCTTTATTTTCAGGGGTCGCCATTCTGACATATGGTTTATGCAGCGGATGCACTTTCAGCTGCAACCCAGTACTGGGAAACACCCATACACACTCATTAACACACATACACTAGGCCAATTTAGTTTATTCAATTCACAGATAGCACATGTGTTTGGACTGTGGGGGAAACCAGAGCACCCGGAGGAAACCCACGCCAACACTGGGAGAACATGCAAACTTCACACAGAAATGGCAATTGGCCCAGCCGGGACTTGAACCAGCAATCTTCTTGCTCTGAGGTGACAGTGCTAACCACTGAGCCACCCAAAAGGCATATTAATAATACCAAAATATCATTGGATCAAATGACAGTACCATTCCTTCACTTGGGTCGTAGAACCTTTGGATGAGTTGTATTGTTGTGGTCTTTCCTGATCCACTGGGTCCAACAAATGCTGTCGTCTCGCCCGCCTTGACCCCAATGTTTAAATCATCTAATATCTGAACACAAGAAATGCTCAGTCACATGTAGTTCACACAAAAATGAACATTTATTCATTATTTTCTCACCCTTCACTAATTCAAATTTAAGTTTCTTTCTTTTGTTGAACACATTAAGAAGCAGTGTTGGGTAAGGTACTTTAAAAAAAGTAATAGATTACAAATTACTGACTACTGGAAAATTGGTATCTGATTACATTACTAATGACCATGTAAAAAAGTAATCAGATTACTTTTAAGTTACTTTTAAAACATATAAAACCTATGAAAAATACAAAATAAATAAACTGCAGCTCTTTCAGTAATTTAATATTCACTGAAAAACAAAACAATGAGTTGATCACAGCAGCTTGACATATTCAAAAGACTTAAAGAGCCCCTATTATGGGTTTTTGAAAATGATCTTCCATGCAGTGTGTTACAAGTGAATGGAAACATCCAGCTGAGGCTTAAATCTGAAAGTGCACCTTGTTTAAAACTATTGATTCTTTAATTAAATAGTTGACTCAAAGTCGAATAAATGAATCGAGTTGGGTTCGGATCTTTTGCATGAACACGTTGACGCCAATACAGTACATCACCAAATATGTAGTTCCAGATCTGGTAAAATATGCTGTGTTTGCTCCTGTCATTTTTCTGATGATTGATACAATAACCTACGCTGCAATGCGGGATTCACCGGCCATTTAACCGCCGGGATTCACCGGTCAAAGAAAAGAGCAGCAGAGATGTATTGGACTTTGTCAGGCTTTGACAGGGACTTTGTCAGTAGCTGTTACATTTCATATGGATCAGTTTTTTCTTCCTCACGATCATAACATGTGACTGATTAAAATGGTTGCCTCCTTTTGTGTAGTTTGCAAAATATGTGCTTAATTGTGTGTTAAAAATTGTTATCCACACACGTGGCTTGTAATCACTTATCTATTATAGATTAGTGCTTCTACTGTATCTCTCGGGTTAAATCTGTATGGGCTATTCACATGTTGTGTCCAAAACCACATTGAAAATGCGGCGCTCTTCTTCTGTTACTGATTTAAATGCGTTTCTGAGCTCGCGATCCTCTGCCATTTGTCTTTGCTGTGGCCACAATCAACTGTTCCTCATACATGCGTTTTCAAAATACTTTTGTCACTGTGTGGATTAATACTAAATGTGTGTTGTTATTACTTGGGGTTATGTTTGGGGGTAGAGTAATATGCTGGTGTTTAAATGCATTGCTATAATGCATTCATGCATTGGGCTCTCACATGCTCTCTGCTCCTTTATAGCCGTGGTGGGCATTTCTTTTGCTCAGCTTTGCTCTAAGGAGGGGTTTGAGAACAAATCAATCGTTGAACAAGTCATATGGGAGTCGTTCACTTTTTCAAAGCAGTTTTTTTTTTCTTCCAAAGACATTTAGAAAACTGGATATCTGTAACCATTGACATCCATAGTATCAAAAAGCACTGCAGTGTTTTGGTGGTCGCCCAGGGCGGCATCTTGCTAGCGGTGGCATGGAGACTGCTAAATGACTAAATTTAATTGATTTCATTCATATGCATGAAAAAAAAAATCATAACCCACCTTTACTTCAGGACGGGAGGGATATTTGAAGTTAACGCTGTGGAATTCAATGTCACCTTTCACTTTATCTAAAGTGTGACCTTCTTCTGAGAAGCAGTCGATTTCTGGTTCCTGCATGAGAACATGTTGTGACAGTGATTAATCTTTCACTGAAGCTGAAAGAATGAAATTCATTGATTTTGGGAGTGTGTGTATGTGTGTGTGTGCTTTTCTCACTCTGTCAATGGTGTCAAATATACTCTTGGCTGCAGCTCGACCAGAAGCAAACGCCTCCAGACAAGGAGAAGCCTGACCCAGATTCATGGCCCCGATCAGAACACCAAAGAACACCTGAAGAAATATAACGCCATTTAACATACAGTAAAAGTCAAAATAATCAGCCCTTCTGTGATTTTTTTTCTTTTCCTTTTCATTTTTTTCCCAAATGATGTTTAACAGAGCAAGGAAGTTTTTACAGTGATTCCTATAATATTTTTTCTTTTGGAGAAAGTCTTATTTGTTGCATTTCGGCTAGAATAAAAGCATTTTTTTTTATTTTTAAGGTCAATATTATTATTCCCCTTCAGCAGTATTTATTTTCGATTGTCTACAGAACAAACCATCGTTATACAACCAATTACCCTAACTTGCCTAATTAATTTAGTTAAGCCTTTAAATTGCACTTTAGGTGGAATACTAGCATATTAAAAATAGCTAGTAAAATATTATGCACTGTCATCATGGCAAAGACAAAAGAAATCCGTTATTAAAACTATTATGTTTAGAAATGTGCTGAAAAAAATTCTTCTTTCCATTAAACACAAATTGGGGGGAAAAATATACAGGGGGGCTGATTTATACCTCTGTGGCAAGTGCAAGTGTATGGTCCAGCGCAGTCTCACGTAGTCGCATAGCCCTCGCGTGGCTGATGCGCACCTCTCAAAAAATGTACGCAACGACGCATATCACAAGCTCTCTGATTGGCTGGTTTGGTAGCATTGATGAGTGTGGCCGGGGCTAAGAACCAAGCAGCAAGCCCATTGAAGCGAGTGTTTACAAGTGTCGAGTCCCGTGAAGGAGCTCCAATTGGAAGCTTTTGTGTTGTGTTTACCTTATAATTAAAGTTGTTGCACGTCCGCCGGTTCCCGCCTCTGAATGAGTAACTTTTAGCTGCTTGTAGCGTTCAGAAAAAACAAAACACCCACAAAGAAACTGTAGAAAGAGTAATATAAATACCTACTGCCAGCAGAGCAACATAAACAGCACGCAGAAGTATAAATGCAAGACTACGTAGAAGGCTGGCGCCATGGGTCACGCTAATCACTGGACGCAGAAGTATAAATCAGCCTTAATAATTCAGGAGGGCTAATAATTCACCTGTAAACCATTCTATCAGCTGGAACAGTCAAAAATCTAAAAAATAAATGCTTATTTGCATTAACAAATAAAATATATAAACAAACAAAAAATATTTATTCAAATCTAAATTATGTAAATAAATAATACAAAAAAAAATTATTTATCTAGCCCTTAACGTCTTTAAATTTGACCTTTGTATTATAAATTGTAGTAATTTACTTTACTGTTAACCATAAAAATTTTACTTTTCGTTGCCATTGTTGTTTTTAAATATGCACATCTAATGTACTTATATTTATATCGATTTCAGTTTTAATTTTAATAATTTTAGTTCATTTCTTACTGTTGAAATAGTAAAACAAATACAATAAAATAAACCGTCCATATCATTAAAAACTATGCAAATATTAACTAATAAATGGTGCACACTAATGGACAATACAACAAAATCATCTGAGTACAATTTACTCAGCTCAGAGAGTATTTGCTCCCTCTTTAAATAAGGACAAACAGGTTGGTAAAAAGTAAAGCTGCTGTTTTTGTAGTTGCTTAATGATCCTCTGCTGAGATTTTGAGAGATTCAATGTGTTATATATCAGCTGATTTCATCTAAGGCTGTGACTGAAGTCAGATATAGTTTTGTGTTTCTCTTCTGTGTTTCTGTTTAATAACAGCAGGAGTTCATTATCAGTGCATAATCATCACTTAATTAATCCTTTCACTGTCTCATTAACTTGAATAACTTCAACTTAATTTAGAGAGGGACTATCTAAACCTAGTAAACTTTACATAGAGGATTTTGTTGTGTATATGCTGTTTGTTAGTTCTTGTGCTCAAAAATCTAACTACATCTTTCGAAAGATTATTAAAAGATTTTGTTTTTGTTGCTTGTTTATTGACAGCCTGTGTACCAGCATTTAAATGGGCATAAAACATAAACACATAAAGAATAAAATGCGCTTTCTTTGTTTGAAAGCAGAGGTTTGGTTCTTTATTATGATTTATAATATGCTCATATATTCCTAGCAGAAAATATTTAGAAATTTAGGTAAAAATAATGGCAACTTTAAAAAAAGTGCTGCCAGGGAAAAAAAAGAGTTAGATAACAAACATATTTAATGGTGTTAATTAACAAGAACACCATAAAGGAACAGACCAGAGTTTAACTGTGCAAAGTTGTTGTTTTGAACAGGAAAATTTAATTCTGAAAGTCATTTCTACCTGAACGAGTCCTCCGGGTGTGAGCTCCTGGGTCTCAATGACTAGTTTAGAGCCGAACCAGAAAGCCAGAGCGTAACACAGGAATATGATGCACCAGAGATAGCCTTGAAACAGCCCGATGATCATTCCCTTCTTTATGCCCCACTCCTGCGCCTGCACCAGATTCCTGTCATACCTGAGGGCAAAAACCACACAATGGTTTCTGCCTCTACAGCTTCTGCTTGCCAGCAATTTAGGATCATATGTCAAACTTTTGATATTTTATCTCCCAAATTTGACTTATGTCATAATTTCAATTTATACCAAATCTAAATTATGCCATACTTAGGCTCAAATTAATGAACTAAGACAACAAAATGATGACTTGATCAAAATTAGCACTTCACACATAATTCATACACACACACACACACAAACACAAACACACACACACTCACTCATACTCTACGCCCAATTTAGTTCATCCAACTTACCTAGAGTGCATGTCTTTGGACTGTGGGGGAAACCGGAGCACCCGGAGGAAACATACATCAACAAACTCCACACAGAAATAATTTTGAACTGTAATGCAGTTAACATGTGCCTAGAACTACTTTAGCTGTGTGTATCTGAAAATAACTGCACGCCTTAAAAAGTTCATTAGTCAATCAGAATCAAGTATTCTAAAGTCCATAGTAAAAGTAACATTAACTTGAACGACGAGCAGCAAATTTGAGCAACAAATACTGTATATTACCGATCATGATCTTACCGTGCAAACAATATTTAATTGTGATGCTTTTAACATCACAGTTCTTTATTTTTTGGAAATTAAGTGATTAAATTCATTAAATCAGAATTAACCTCTCTCTTTTTCTGACCACTTTTCACAATCCAGATAATTATAGATGGAAGAAAGTTTAATGATGTGGTTTCCTCACTAAAAAGCAGAAGTAAACAAGTTTTTGCTCTGTCAGATGAAGTACCTCTCTGCCTCTTTGTGTTCTCCTCCGAAAGCAGCCACTGTTCTGATGGAGGACAGCACTTCATCAGCCACCGCTCCGGCTTTAGCATAAGCCTTCAGCTCACGACCTGTAAGCCTCGCCACCGCCTTCATGACAATGCAACACTTTTATTTAGTATACATCTATATATCTATATTGTTGTGTATATACTAATTCTAGTACAGCAACATGTTGAAACACATTTTCTCATCAACACTGAAAAAAATATTAAATAAATAATATTATAACACATACACTCACCGGCCACTTTATTAGGTACACCTTATTAGTACTGGGTTGGACACCCTTTTGCATTTAGAACTGCCTTAATCCTTCATGGCATAGATTTAGCAAGATACTGGAAATATTCCTCCGAGATAGCATCACGCAGTTGTTGCAGATTTGTCGGCTGCACATCCATGATGCGAATGTCCCATTCCACCACATCTTAAAGGTGCTCTATTAGATTGAGAGTTCTGGTGACTGTGGAGGCCATTTGAGTACAGTGAACTCATTGTCATGTTCAAGAAACCAGTGATGATTCGCACTTTATGACATGGTGCGTTATCCTGCTGGAAGTAGCCATCAGAAGATGGGTACACGGTGGTCAAAAAGGGATGGACATGGTCAGCAACAATACTCAGGTAGGCTGTGGCATTGACACGATGCTCAATTGGTACTAATGAGCCCAAAGCGGCCAAGAAAATATCCAGGCACTCAGTGTGGTCTTCTGCTGCTCTGCATACTTCAGTTGTAATGAGTGGTTGTTTGAGTTACTGTTGCCTTTCTATCAGCTGGAACCAGTCTGGCCATTCTCCTCTGACCTCTGGCATCAACAAGGCATTTGTGCCCACAGGACTGCCGCTCACTGGATATTTTCTCTTTTTCAGGACCATTCTCTGAAACCCTAGAGATGGTTGTGCGTGAAAATCTCAGTAGATAAGCAGTTTCTGAAATACTCAGACCAGCCCCAACAACCATGCAAGGTTCAAAGTCACTTAAATGACCTTTCTTCTTGATTCTGATGCTCGGTTTGACCTGCAGCAGATCGTCTTGACCATGTCTACATGCCTAAATGCACTGAGTTGCTGCCATGTGATTGGCTGTTTAGAAATTTGCGTTAAAGAGCAACTGAACAGGTGTACCTAATAAAGTGGCTGACGAGTTGATGTATTGTGTGTGTGTTCATGTATATATGTATGTATATGTTTTAATGAAGTTTTACAAACTAATTTCGAGAGGAGCACAGGATATGATTGAACGTGGCTGGTCTCATCTGTAATCAGCAATAATCCAATCAGATCGATTCAAGCATACAATAAGGACAGATTTTAACCTACTGCCTTATCTTCGTTTTTGAAGAATCCCCCCTTCCACCCCATCTCCTCCTTTTTCCACGGGAGTTCTCAAGAACTACCTAATCTAAATAAACCCCCTTTCATGCTAAAAGACCTGGCTGGAGCCCTGGGCTCAATTATCTCCGAGCTTAGGGTTCTCTCCCAAACCTAAAACCTGCCAAATAGCCAAACCTGCTAATAGTGTCAAGCAATATTTAAGTGGGAACTCTTGAATTGACTTTAATGTAGCTTTTGTGGAGTTTCACAAGAAATTTCAAAGATTTTCTGGCTTTTTTTAATTAACAAAAAATACTGTAATAACAATACTTTAATTTTGGTTTCTGATTAAAAATGAAAACTTTTCATAATTTAACTTTTAACATTAACTCACTTTCATTTTTTATATTCCCAAACAACAATGCATCAAATTAATAAATCTTTTTTTGTCCTTTTGTTTCCTCAATCTTAAGGGAGATATATTTTTATTTTTTTGCAAAATTCTATGCTAAAACAAACAAACAAACAAAAAAAAAACATTCTGATCTAAATGAAGACAGACAGACAGAGTTAACCCTAAAGATTTTTCAAGAATTTCCCATAATTCTAAAAAAAAATGGATTATGTCATCATTTACTCACCCGTTACCTGTTTCAAACCTTAAAGGTGCAGTAGGTACGGAGTCCCGGAAGGGACGTGATGGTGGAAAAAAAAAACTTTGAGGTGTCACTTTAAATGTCGTGTACAGAAGCTGATCTGGAGTCAGTTTATCATACGGAGCGCTTCTGTCAGTCAGCGCTTATACCAGTCATTGGCTCATACATGCATTCGCTGATTCAGAGGATGCATATGAAGGGTACCCGCTAGAAATTGATGATCGACGCACAGCTTTAATGGAAAGAAAGTGAATGAAGACATTTTTAAATTCACTTTAGCATGCATTCAAGATTAAAAATACATGAGAAATATGGGAAAATACTGAATGATAGCAGGATAAAATTGTTAAATAAGGGATAATCCAGGTGAAAATGGGAGGGTTGACATGTATGAAGTGAACAGGAAGTGTTTGTGGAAAAACATTTTTGCGAGTGACAGCAAAAACTTTCAAAATATATATATTTTCCTTTCACTTTTTTTTTTCCTCCCACCCATTTTTTTTTCTCCCACTCAGTTTTTTTTCCCACCATCACGTCCCTTCCGGGTCTCCGTAAGTAGGTGATTGTCTTCAGAAGCATTTTTTGTTGTGCTGGTTGAAAGTCTCTTCACAGTCCAACAGTACTGATTAAAGTAAATGATCTAAATGTGTTTATATGTATTTTTATATTCTGGGTAAGGCATAAGACTAAGAAATGTTCATCCAATTAATATTTGTTGGGTAGACATTTCCTATAATTTTGATAAGTAGCCCAAACTGTCTGTCAGCAAATGCAGATTTGAACATCTGTGCACTTGTTCACGCAGATCCGCCATTTGTGCGTTTACACAAGAGAGTGACAGCGGTAAAATCAAATGCTGAATCAAAACTTTTTAAAATGCTGAATTAATACTTTTGCACTTTTTGTTACTTTTGCACGCTGAAGGAAGGATGACACCATGGCTGAAGCATTTCTGTGAGACAGGTAATGTTATGTTTCAAAACTCTTTTAGTCCCCCAAAGCTGATGTAGATTGTGTTGTGTTATGAATGGGTTATATGCACTGAAGTGTTGTTCAGCCACTAAAATCTTCCGGCGATAGATTGATGTGACTATTTTCAGTTTCATAAGGTCCTATTACAGCATCAATAATGTATATTTGTATTTAGTTTAACAACAAAACATCAGTAAATAGCGCTATTCCGCCTAGCCTGCTTTACTGAGCTGAAGTTGCTTTTACATTCACATTGATTAATTTTTAAACAATGACAACCTGTGACGCGCTCCCTATATTGTTTACCATGCTACTTTAAGTATTTGGTCTGAAATAGCACATAAGTAAGGCTCAGTAATAAGTGTAATTCCTGCACGCCGCCGGCCAACCACTAAGCATACAGTAGTCACGGTAACACTTCATAATAACTACACACTATGACTCATTTATTAAGCATTAGCATCTAGTGAATTCATTATTTGTTAAGCATTAATTCTACATTAATAAACGTTAGTAAGCAGTTTATAACTGCAGCTACAAATGCTGTATTCTTGACTTATAACCACGTTTCTAATGTGCCTAATAATTGTTCTTTCATTCTTTGTGACTGGGTGATTTTTCATTACTAAATTAAGCATTGCATTATTTACTAATTTATTTAGGCATAGTTGGTGGTTTTTTAAGATCATTCAGAATGAGTTAGTAAATGATTAATAAACTATTGAAATTAACATGTATATATCTTATTATTCAGGCATATAGTAATGGTCACTATGTATGTTAATAAATGCTTTATTAACTCAACTTCATGCAGTTTTGTGACCTAATCTAAAGTGAGGACTATTTATGCTTCATAAACACCTTATAAATGACAATTAAAGCCTCAGTATCAAATTAACAGTAATCTTTGCAATCTTTTCTAAAAAGTAAAATTACTGTAAAGTTTAATCATTGCTGAATAACAGGAGTGTCAAAATACAACATAAAATTGGATAAAACAACAACAATATAATCATTTAACAATATAATAGGATGTGATGTTTAAACTGCACAGTAATTTTATTTTAGATAAGGTTACAATTAAGGTAACATTTATTTGATGCAGTTTCATTTGTGTATCTTTAAATAAATAGAAATGAATAATGTCGTTTATTTTAAATTTTTCTTTAATTTAGTCTTTAATTGTCATTTATAAGGGATTTATAAAGCATAAATACTCCTCACTTTAGATTAGGTCACAAAACTGGATGAAGTTGAGTTAATAAAGCATTTATTAACATACATAGTAACAATTACTATATGCGTGAATTATAAGATATATAAATGTTAATTTGAATAGTTTATTAATCATTTACTAACTTATTCTGAATGATCTTAAAAAAACCACCAACTATGCTTAAATAACTGGTTTGTAAATAATGCAATACTTTAGTAATGAAAAATAAATCATTAACAAATTATGAAAGTACAATTATTAAGCACATTATAAATGTGGTCATAAGTCAAGAATATAGCATTTGTAGCTGCGGTTATACACTGCTTACTAATGTTTATTAATGTAGAGTTCATGCTAACAGATTACTAAATCACTATTTGCTAATGCTTAATAAATTGTTTATAGTGTGTAGTTATTATAAAGTGTTACCGTAGTCGCTTTAGGACAAAGAGCATGAGAGAGTGAGACCAGCAATGCTTGCATGCATGAAATACTGCACAATATGGCAAGTTTTGCTTGCCACACAACTGAAAATGTGCTGGATATAAAACAGTTTTTCGTTTATAATTGTAGTATTATAAATTACTATAAAGTTTTCTAACTGGAGAATGACATGAACTAGGGTTGTCTACTGTCATCTTTACGATGCACGTTAATGATTTCAGGAGACGTGGCTTTGGACGGCAGGGGGGGGGATTGTGTTTTTAAAGCTATTATGTTAACAGATAGCATTTTGGCAGATCCCCTACACTGAAAAAAATATTCTAAATTATCCTTCCTTGGATTTACTTAATTTTATTAAGTTATATGGTTGTAAACAATTTATTTGGGCTGAATTTAAACAAACAAATTAAGTTGAACATTACTAAATTTATTATTTAATTGGTTTGTTTAAATTCAACACATAAATTGTTTGCAACAGTTTTGCAGATATCATTTTTTTTCAGTGTACTGCACCTTTAATGAGTTAGTTTCTTCTGTTGAACACAAAAAAAAGATATAAGGTGCGTCCCAAATCGCATACTTATGCACTATTAGTAGTGCGTTCACATTGAAAACTCTAAAAATAATAAGTGCACTTTAATTACCCTGATGATGCACTTATTCAACCGGTAAAATGAAGTGTGGAATGATGGACACTTCACGCACTCAACGACCGCAGCTTTGCTCACGTAGCAAAAGAGGCGGAGCTTTCAGGCGCTCATGTTGGATAACTTTATTTATTTTGGATTGTGAAAGCAAAATTCTTCTACGAAAATGATGATATATGGTGAATGCGGTTGTACTCATGGCAGGTATTATTTGGTAGTTTGATCATTTATTTCACTAATTTGGCAACCGTCAAACAACATCGGTTAAATTTCCGCTTAGTAAAAAAACATTAGTGTTGCATTTGGGACGACACTACATACATATACTATGCTGTTGAGTGTGTAAGTGCGTAAGAACATAGTGCATAAGTGCATAGTGTGCCATTTGGGACACAGCTGTAATGTATTGAAGAAAGCAGAAAACTTGTAACCATTGACTTCCATATTATTTGTTTTTCCTACTATGAAAGTCAATAGTTGCAGGTTTTCAGCTTTCTTCCAAATATTCTCTTTTGCAATTAACAGAAGAAAGAAATGCATAAAAATTCGAGGAAGAGTAAATGGTGAGTACGTTTTTATTTTTGGATGAACTATGCCTTTAAGGCTTTTATTTGTGAAGTGATGAATTAAGCCTTTGTAAACCCCACAGATACCCTGACTCCAGTCTCCTTCATATTGATCTGTCTGTGGTAAAACTGACCATAGCCATGAGTCCTGCAGCAAGGCCTAATAGAGGACTGACTGCGATGACCACCAGCGTCAACTTCCAGCCGCCGATGAAGCCGACCATGAAGCCGAATATAAACGTGGAGATCCTCTCGATGAAGATGGACACCTGGTCTGCTATAGCGTTGTTAATTTTGTTGATGTCACTGCAAAAAAAGGTAACAGACATGCCAATACAATACAAATTAAAACTATCCTCAATGCAAGATGAAATTAGCAAATATACTTAAAGATGCATTCACTGCGAGATTCATTTCTGATCTTATACACAACATTGTTTTTTTTTCTACAGTTCCAGCAAAGCTAACCCTTGTGTGCTATTAGGGAAGATTTCATCCACTCTTGGGAGATTTTGAGTCTTAATTTGGCCTTAATTTAACTTTCTCTGTGTTTGAGCAAATAGAATGATTTTTGGTGCCAAATCCTATTTTGACAAATATTTTAGGAAAATGCTTTGAACATTTTCCAAAATTTAACAATACACTCTGTAATAATAATAATAATAATAATAATAATAATAATAATAATAACAATAATCATAATCATCATCATCTTTATTTTTATTTTTATATAGCGCCTTTAAAAAAAGTAGTGTCTCAAGGCACTTTACATTACATAAAATGTGCAGCAGCAAAAGACACAAGGATGAATGCAAAAAAATTTAATAAAAAAATATTAAAAGCGTAAAATAATAATAATAGATCTAAAAATCATATAAAAGTCCAATAAAATCAAATAAAAGCTCCCCTAAACAAGTAAGTTTTAAGAGATTATTTAGAAATACTCAGGGATTCTGCATTGCGAATATCAGAGGGTAAAGAGTTCCACAATTTAGGTACCAATGAAGAGAATGCCTGGTCATACCCTTAAGCTGTGTTGACTAAGTAGTTAAAAGACCAGCATCAGACGAGCGTGTATGGGATTACAGTGTTTCTCCATTGGTTTGGCTCATTTCTTGAAACTGGAATTACATTCTCAAAACATCATGGACAAACCTCCAAACCACTTGGCAATTGTTCACAACATAATAGATTTTTTTTCATTCATTTCATTAAATTGCAAATGTCTAAGCACATCTTTGCAAATGATTAAGCACAGGTAGCCTACATTTAGCACAATTTCCAAGTGAATAGATCTAGCTGATCTAAACTGATTGTTGATTCTCAGTTCAATGGTTGTTCGCTCCAAAATGTGTCAGTGTCATTTCATCGTTCAGTATATGTTATCACATGCACAATAGTCTGTTCAATTGTCAAAATTAGTCAAGAACATAATACCATGAATATCATATATGAATCTGTGGAACATTTTATACATTTATTACAGCAACTGGCAGTCAGGTGACACTAGAACTTGACTAACAAAGGAGGAATTTCACACATCTCAGATGACCAATCAAGCACTGTATGCTGTATATAATTTTCACTGTTTTTTGTTTGGGTGTTCATATTACAGTATATTATGCTGTACATTTTTTATTCTGATGTATGTTAATAACTTTATGTGTGTGATTAATAATAGTTACAATTTCATTGGCAGTGTGAGTGCAATGTATGATGTCAAAGCTTGGAGGCTACTCTTAACCTAAAATACTAACACTATCTCACGGCAATTCGTAACTTTTTGATTTAGTGGATAATTCGAATGAATTTGTAGGATCTCATTCATACAATTTAGTATGATTTGCTTATCCCCCAATGATGGTTGGGTTTAGGGGTGTGGTTGGGTGCCACGCCACCTCTTTAAATTTGTACATTGAACATGAACAAATTAGCCACTGAACTGACAAAACGTAAAATAGTTACGTTTCCTCGTGAGATCAGACTAAAAATCCTTATTTCTCGTAATTTTTAAAAATCTTATTAATTTATTTTATTTAGTTTTTTACACAATTGCATTCTGTCAAAAGACAAAAAAAAAACTGTTCAGTAACCATTTTCAAAAACTGGGCTAAGACTGAAAGGTGGACATGAGGGATATTTCAATGGTCCTCTGTCATGGTGACAAAGCATCTAAACATTTTGACTTGCAGTGCTTACGCAGTGCCAAAGGGACAAAGGATTTTGGGGGCACTGACTGTTTAATTGAGAAGGAAATTTAGTTTTGACACATGAACGAACAGTTTTGGGAAAGATATGAGCTTTTGCGAGTGAGCTATAGTGTTGTGCTGAAAGACTGTCTTGCAAAACAGTCTTAGAGTATTAAGAATGTAATTCCTGTTTCAAGAACTGAGCCAAACCAATGGAGAAAAACTGTAATTACTTTATGTGTGTGATTGATGATAGTTACAATTACATTGGCAGTATGAGTGCAATGTATGATGTCAAACCTTGGAGGCTACTCTTAACCTAAAACTCCAACACTAGCTCACGGCAGTTTGTAACTTTTTGATTTAGTGTCTAATTCGAATGAATTGGTACGATCTCATTCATACAATTTAGTATGATTTGCTTACCCCCCCCCCCATGATGGTTGGGTTTAGGGGTTGGATTGTCTGCTACGCCTCCTTTTTAAAATCGTACATTTTCATACGACTGAACACGTACGAATTAGCCACTGAACTGACAAAACGTAAAATAGTTGTTTCCTCGTGAGATCAGATTGAAAATCCTTATTTCTCATAATTTTTTTAATCTTATCAATTAATTTTATTTCGTTTTTTACACAGTTGCATTCTGTCAAAAGACAAAAAAAA
>CAIGQZ010032409.1:6955201-6966817 GCA_903798205.1 Danio tinwini
ATAATAATAATAATAATAATAATAATAATAATAATAATAATAATAATAATAATAATAATAATAATTAATATTAGAGTGATTTCTGAAGGATCATGTGACTGTGAAGACTGGAGTAATGAAGCTGAAAATCCATCTTTTAAATCACTGAAATAAATGATTAAATTAAATGATAAACTACTTTTGAATATTTTATAGTGCAATAACATTTCACAATTTTACAATGTGTACTATATTTTTAATGAAATAAATGCAGCCTTGGTGAGCGGGAGAAATGTATTTAAAACATTTTAAAAATCCTACTGACCCCAAACTTTTGACTGGTAGTGTACATCCAACTTACATTCTTATCAGAACAGTTCATTTTGAAAGCTTCTGATTATTAAAATGATTGAGCTCAAATTTAAATGAACATAAATTAAATGTAGATTTTCACAACGATACACCAGTGCACATTGACATCTGGTGGCTATATAACGAATTACACAGCATACTTACACGTAAAGGGCTGCACGGTGGCAGAGTGCATAGCATGATCGCTCGTTCAAACCTTGGCTGGGCGTTTCTGTGTGGAGTTTGCATGTTCTCTCCGTGTGGGCGTGGGTTTCCTCTGGGTGCTCTGGTTTCCCCCACAGTCCAAAGACGTGATACAGGTGAATTGGGTAAGCTAAATTGTCTGTAGTGTATGTGTGTAAATGAGTGTGTATGGATGTTTCCCAGTGATGGGTTGCAGCTGGAAGGACATCCGCTGTGTAAAACATATGCTGGATAAGTTGGCGGTTCATTCTGCTGTGGCGACCCCAGATTAATAAAGGGACTAAGCCAAGAAGAAAATGAATGAATGAACCTACATGTAAAGTTCACCCAAAATTAAAAGTAGTAAACCTTTTATCATTCTAAAGTGGCTACAAAGCTTTATTTTCTTTTATTTCCTTTTTGTTTAACACAAAAAAAATATTTTGAAAAATGTTGCAAACTATTAGCCATATGTAAAGGGAAAATACTATAGAAGCCAATGGTTAAGATTTCCAAAATTCCTCAAAAACAATTCTTGTTTTTGTGTTCAGCAGAAAAAAAAACAACTCAAACACATTTAAAACAAGTGGAGGGGGTAAATGTAGCCAGAATATTCATATTTGAGTGAACTATCCCTTTAATATTACTAAAAAACTATTTTTCCTGCCCAAAAATCCATTGACTTAACAGTACGCCCAAATTGTGATGCATCATAGTGCCAAGTATGAAATTTATAGAAACATAGGGTTTTCCACATATGTACGGGGTTGCAGCCTGAATGAGAACATAAAAAAGGGGTAAATAGCGTACCCTTGGGGAGTTAGGATGTCCCAAAATCTGCCATAGACTTAACATTGGCCATTAATTTCATAGACTCCTGTTATAAATGTCACACATCAATCACATTACATAGCAGTGTCATACAGACTTGGGAATGGGTTTATTTGACTCATGCAACCAATCAGCATCTCAATATGATAATGAAGCTCTGAAGCCACGCCCCCAAAACAATTTAAACACCCCTAATAACTGATTCCATAGACTGCCGTTATAAAAGGCCCATATGCATCAACATTTTTATCCTTTCAAAAATTAAGCAAGCCAAATTTGCACACATACTTGATCAGCTACTGTAATTACAAAAAGAAAACAGATTTAAATAAAAGTATGTTTTATACATTTTGCAGCAAAAACTTCATTGCATAAACAACTACTGTGTCTTTAAGGGGCAGTTCACCCAAAATTATAAATATGTTTACACTCAGGCCATCTAAAAAGTACAGTGTTAGGTTTAATTAGTAACAGAAATAGTTACTGTACTTGATTCCTTTTCTGCTAAAAAAACAACTTAAGTAAAGGTCTATTTTCATTCTTTCTTTAATTTTTTTTCTTCGGCTTAGACCCTTTATTATTCAGGGGTTGCCACAGTGGAATGAACCACCAACTTATCCGGCATATGTTTTATGCAGCAGATGCCCTTTCAGCTGCAACCCAGCACTGGGAAACACCCATACACACTCATACACTACGGACAATTTAGCTTACCCAATTCTATACCACATGTCTTTGGACTTGTGGGGGAAACCGGAGTACCCTGAGGAAACCCACGCCAACACGGGGAGAACATGCAAACTCCACATAGGAATGACAACTCACCCAGCCTAGGCTTGAACTAGGAACTTTCTTGCTGTGAGGCGATAGTGCTACCCACTGCGCCACCGTGACGCCGTCTGCTTTTTATTTTTAGGTAATTTAAAGGTGCAGTAGGTGTCAAAATGCTTACCGATTAGCATATTATGTTTGAAACACAGTCCTTCCCCTGCCGTCCAAAGCCTCGCCTCCTAAAACATGAACTTAAAGATGACAGTAGACAATCCACTTGATCATGTCATTTGCCATTTAGAAAACTTACAGTACTTTATAATTAGTGTTGTGCAAGTTACTTCCAAACAGTAATACATTACAGATTACTTGTTACTGTTATTTAAAAGTAATCCCTTACCTTACAATATTACGGTCTCAGAATTGTAATGTTACATTACTCTTATATTACTTTTTAGTTACTTTCACCAAAATAACTACAGAATTAGAACTTAATCTTAAACTACCAAATGTATGGCAGAGCATTTTACATCCAGTAGAAAGCAATGTATGATGTAGCAGAATGACTGTGACCTATCCAGACTACTAACAATATAGTATATAACTGGCAATGTGAAGGCTCAAGACAATGCAAGAAAGGATGACAGTCAGACTCACAAATGATCTCTTAAAAGTATGGTAGAGGTAAAGTGGTTATCTGGCAATATCTGTGAATACTTTGATTATATTCATAGACACAACAGGCTTATATGTAAACTCCAATGCCATGACAAAATGCAGATTTCTTTTCTCCTCTTATTGTTGCCATTATTGTATTCACTTTAAATTCAAGTGGCTCACAACACAAAACTGTCCTGCACAAAGTGAGCACGATGAACATGGCTTTCTCAATATAATGCTTGTGCACCGATTTCCTCTGTTTGTGGACAAAACTGCTTGCGAGCTCTCAAATATACGCTGCTCGCACACAAATTTTCTCACGTTTTCTCAAATATGCACTGCTCACACACAAATTTACTTGCACGCTCTCAGTACACTGCTCGCTCACTGAGATTATATGCAGACTCACAATTTCCCTCGTCTATTCGTGCTTTTTGATATGATTTATATTGGTGCTCTATTTATTAACAATAACTAAAATAGACTTATATTTTTTATCTAATAAACCAACATTTTTGGCTGTATGTTATATGATGAGATCCAGTTTTAAACCCTTAAAGACACAGAGAATAAACGTTGGATGTAAAGAATACGTTTTATTTTAAAAAAATTTATTAAACATCTAAAAGGTGCACCATACTAATCAAATAAAAAACATTTAAACTAAAATAAAACAAACGCAAGCAGTAATGTAACTGATATAGAAAATAGGAAAACACTTGATAAGGTATTAAAGCCTACTGTACTATTCACTCTTCAAATAAATCTCACTATCAATCTTATTTGATCATGGCAACTAAAATAAAGTGAACTAGTCTCTGTTGTCTTCCACATTGTTGATGAGATTGCGGAGAACATTTTCCCTGTCATTTTGAGGAAAAGCTATAGTACTATAGCAGTACTATAGTAAAGTACTTCAATTAATCTGTTGTGGTAATACTACAGTTGCTATGGTAACACAACAAGTTTAATATAAACATGTTTTTTTTTTACAATGTAGGGTATATTATTCTACAATTCACCACACTTTACTGTAGTAACCTACATTTGTATTTCAATTTATGAGTTCACTATTCTTAAAACTACAGTGTGCTGAAGCATTCATTAACAAGTTGTAAATAATACTAGCCTAAAACATAGGCAGTATACCAAACACTCAAAAACACTAGTGTTTATTATAGAATTTACCTTAACCTGTAGGTAAATAGTGTAGCAATATTTAAACCATATCAACATTCTTGGGATAACAATTTAACAGGAGGATCACTGGAGAGCAACAGCACGAAAAGAGGAGGAAACACAAGGCACAAGTTCTGAGTCTGCATCATCTGACAGAGCGAGAGGAGATCATTCGCACGTGAGCAGACAGTGTTTTGAATGCACGCGAGGAGTTTTCACAGAGGAGACCGGCATGTTCGATCTCTCGTCTTACATGAATGCGTTCTCGACTTGTAACACTGCACTTACGACATTTGTCAGTGAAATAACGCCATTTGCACGTACGTCCATCTCGCGAATGTCTTCTGCCATTTTCATCTTTTCGCCTCTTTTCCGCTGCACGTTAGGACATAACGTTACTGCAAACTGGGCTGAGCCAGCCAATAGCCCCGGACCTCGAGCTCAGAGGCTGAAATCATTCCGTGAATCTGTGTTCAAAGTAAAAAGTTCCAATAGCCAGAGGGAGATTATTGACAACACACACGTATGTTCACTAACCACGAACAGCAAATACAACTGCAGTATTTTTTATTTGTTAATGTCTTGCGGACGAAAAGGTTGTTGTAACGCATGCGTTACTAAACATGTACCGAGTAAAATATTACTGAAAATGTATTAGTAATGCCTTACACTACTTTGTTACAGGAAAATGTAATACGTTACTGTAATACATTACTTTTGTAACGCATTACTCCCAACACTGTTTATAATACTACAATTCTGAACAAAAAACTGTATTATATCTAGCATGTTTTCAGGTATGTAGCAAGCAAAACTTGTCATAATGTGCAATATTTCATGCATGCAAGGATCGCTGGTCTCACTCTCTCACACGCTTTGTCCTAAAGCAACTACTGTGTGCTTAGTGGTTGGCTGGCTGCATGCAGGAATTACACTTTTTTTACTAAAGCCTTTCACACCGCAAGCAGTGCGTGAGCAGAGCATGAGCAGCGCGTGTTTTTTCGGGGTCCATGTTAACAGATTAGAGCTTTCACACCTCATGCAAAAGCAGCGCGTCAGTGCGAGGAGTGAGCATCGCTGAAGCAGCAGGGCAGCGATAGTTTCAGCGTTGGGTCTAATTTTGCCACGCTGATTACTTTCAATTAAAGTGACAGTGCATTGATAATGACACTATGTGTAATATATCATATAATCATGTGTAAATATCCTTATATCTATATTGTATAAATATTATTATAATATCGGCCTACAACATATTGACAATCAAAAACAAAATGACATGATATCACAGGCGATTGTCTTCTGAGTGCACCAGACATGAATGACACTCCTCATAGAGCTTGAGAAGCAGGCAGTCCTGTATAGGAGCTATACAAGTTGTAAAATAAAAACTTGCAGGTTAAGGACTTGGTGCAGATTAACAGTTTAAAATAAATTGTATTTATAGATCGATAACTAGATAGAACAGACAGAAATAGATTGATCTGTGCAGCAGCTGCCATTGAACTGCGTGCAGTGCTTGTGCTTGTGGTGTGAAACTGGCTTATGCCATACTTACATGCTATTTCAGACGGAATATTCAGACTAGCATGGTAAACAAAATAGGGAGCGAGTCACAGGTTCAAAAATGAACCAATGTGAATAATATAAAAACAACTTCTGCCCAGTAAAGCATGATAGGCGGAATAGCGCCATTTACTGATGGTTTGTTGTTAAACTAAATCAAAATCTGCATTATTGATGCTGTAAAAGGACTTTATGAAACTGAAAATCACATCAGTCTTTCACCTCAAGAGATTTCAGTGGCTGAACAACACTTCTGTGTATATAACCCATTTATAAAACTACACAATCTACTTCAGCTTTGCGTGACTAAAATAGTTTTAAAACAGAACATTACCTGTCTAAAAGAAATACTTCAGCCATAGTGTCGTCCTTCCTCCAGTGTTCAAAAGTAACTCCAATATTGATTCAGCATTTGATTTTACCGCTGTCACTTTTTTTGTGTGCACATGAACGCACAGCACGTGTTTACATTCATTGACAGACAGTTTGGGCCACTTATCAGAATTATAGGAATTATCAGCTCAACATTTTTTTGTTTTATGCCTCACCCAGCATATAAAAATACATATAAATACGTTTAGATCATTTACTTTAATCATTACTATTGGAATGTGAAGAGACAACAAAACATTTTCTGAAGACAATACTGCACCTTTAATTAAAGTTATTTGTAATATACTTGTCTTAAATACTTTACATAAATTCAACAGTTCTGTATATTGAATTCAGAGAAGCAGGGGAATTGTGTTTTGTTATTATACAGATATGTTTTGCAGAATAATAGCATTTTCAACTAAAGACGGACAAATTTATCCAGACGGTTAAAGAACAAGCTTAAGAAACAATGAACTTTTGAAATATTGCATTTGTGGTTTAAAGTATTTTGTGTTTTGATACATTTAATGTTTATTATTCTTTAAGTGACTTTTAATAATGCTAAAAGTCCTGTTTGGCTCAAATGTAAAGAATTAAGTTTAATTTTGATTGTCTATATCAGTGTTTCTCAACCATATTAAGAAAACATACTGTTAAGCAGGTTAGGAATTTTTACTATAGCATTTTTACAGTTTTTTGCCGTTTTTTTTTTTTTTTACAGTGTACGGCCAGTTTAGTTTATTCATCTCACCTATAGCACATGTCTTTGGACTGTGGGGGAAACCTGAGCACCAGGAGGAAACCCACGCCAACACGGAGAGAACATGCAAACTCCACATAGAAACGCCAACTGACCCAGTTGGAACTCGAGACGACAGTGCTAACCACTGAGTCACCGTGTCACCCCTACATTGATGTTACACCTTGTTAACTAGAAGCATGAAACTGTTCAACCAATAAACTCCTGTTTATAGAGTTATATAAAATGAGAAAACACAAAGACCAAACTCAGTTAGTCATTCATCATGTCAGGTCACACTCTCCACGACAGGGCCCATATTCACAAAACATATTATAAAGGAACACTTCACTTTTTTTAAACACAGAATCTCGTTTAGGCTTAAATAGGCTCCTATAGAGTAAGACAGTTGAGTTTTACCATTTTTGCATCCATTAAGCAGATCTCTGGGTCTGGCGGGAGTAATTTTAGCTTAGCATAAATCATTAAATCAGATTAGACCATTAGCATCGGAAAAAAGATATTTTAGATATTTAAAGTCTACATGAAATGGAGGTTAAGAATGTCCTTTTTTCCCCCACTATTGTGAAATACATTTGAAGTCAAAATTACTGTGAATTTCTTTCTTTTTTAAATATTTCCTAAATGATGTTTAACAGAGCAAGGAATTTTTCACAGTATTTCCTATAATATATTTTCTTCTGGAGAAAGTCTTATTTGTTTTATTTTGGCTAGAATAAAAGCAGTTTTTTTTTAACCATTTTAAGGTTGATATTATTATCTCTTTTAGGCAATATTTGTTTTCGATTGTCTACAGAACAAACCATCGTTATAAAATAACTTGCCTAATTACCAAAACTTGCCTAATTAGCCTATAGTTAATCCTTTAAAATGCACTTTAATCTGAAAACTAGCATTTTGAATAACATGTAATCTTAGGGTGCTTTCACACCTAGACTTTTGTTTTGGAATGTGGCGCATTTCCCCAGTTAGCACGATTTGTTTGGCATATGTGAATCCAGCAATCGCGCTCGGATCTGCACCAAAACAATCTGTCATGAGATCGCCTGAATGAGCTGGTCGTGGCTCGATTGAAACAAACTCTGGAGCAGATCGATTGTAGTGAGAAAGCAATATGATCCGAGACATGCTATGTCACAGTGTTTTATGGATATGTAATAGGCATATATGGCAATACGAAGAGAAAATTATGAGTAAGGTGGGATGTCATTCCTACCGGTAAATGTGCATTTCATGTCAAATACGACAGTGAAAGCATGTTAACAATTAACGAGAGCTGTTTATCCATTAGGAAAATTGGCCGAACTGCAGTCTTGGTTTATCTGTTATTTCTCTCTATAATGTAAAGCTTATAATGCATAAGCCAACTGCTCTGTATGAGAAAGTCTGAATTATAATTGGTGACTACGTCTGTCGGTGTCACCATTCAAAATTAAAGTGCAGCTTTTCGCTTATAATGTCTTATTGCTCATCGTCATCGATTAAAATAAGGACGCATGACAGCTGAGCGGGACTCTAATCAAAATAAACCGTGAAACTCTGAGCAATGTGAGGAGAGTTTACTCGCATGTGACTTGTTTAAGCTATTTTGGTCCGTTTACAAACTTTGCATTGTGAAAGCGAAGCACACCCAGAACAAAGAGCAACATTGTAAAAATTTTAATCCCTGTTTCGGAACAAGAGAAACGATCCACAGGTGTGAAAGCATCCTTAGATTACAAATGTTTCAATGCTTCATCTGACCAACATAAATCTAACAAGGGTTATTTTGCCAAAATGCAATAGCAATGGAAAACTATAGCTGTAAGCAGCAATTAAGGGGCCAAGCAGTTCAGAGGCAGAAAGACCAAAGCAGTCCAGAGGAAGAATGAGCACATTTGAGCACATTTGTTGGTATCATAAACAAAAACCATTTTGCCTATTGAGAGGAATTTTACAACACTTGGTCAACATGGTCTGATGATGGGAGTCAAATTTGGTGATATTCCAGCAAATGGTCTAGGAGGAGTTTGCAAATGAAGTTTTTAAACAAAGTCAATATGGCGGACAGGAGGTTTAACCAAATATGGCATATTTGGTATCAGTGTTCTCGGCATGACCCAAGGAATAAGTTGAGAAATTTACCACAATAATCATCCTCAGACCCTTTAACAACATGCTAGCACATTTGTCAATGCTGTAAACGACAACCGTTTCGCTGATCGATATGATTTCCATAAAGTTGTCAGCATGGTCTGAAGATGATCAGGAGGAGTTTGCAAAGACATCATTTTGAACAAATTCAACATGGCGGACAGGAAGTTTGCGTGAATATGGCATGTTTGGTATCAATGTTCTCGGAATGACCCAATGAATAATTTTATACTTATTTCACGACAATAAACCTATGCAATCAACATTTATTAGCCATTTTGTAAGATTCATTATTGATGGTTAGTTAAGGGTTTTTAACATGTGACCACTAGGTGGCGCTGTTACCAAATATACTGTATGTGTTGTGGTTATTGTGAGGTGCCAGTGACGCATCTAAAGTTCAGCATCAATTTAATTAAAAGTTTTAGAATTACAGCCTCAGACGATCTTAGACATTGTTTGACCTCGTTTGATCGTTTGAATCTGACTGAGCCAGGGATTCAGAGGACATTTTTTTTTATTGTAGCCAGTTCGGTTCAAAAGTTCGAAAAATAAACATAAGTAAAACTTTGGACAAGTGGTGGGGCTACAGAGTTTGAGTTCAGGCAAAGAGCATAGAATCACCAAGAGACGACACTCTAGTGAGATTTGGGAAACAGCCACTAGATGGCGCGGCGGCCATTTTGGAATGAAAATTCCAATAGAACAACAGCATATTATAAGTCTGTAAAATAAACTGTTAAAAGTGCTGATGATTGTGATAGTAAGTGGTGTATTGTCGTCTTTCAGGTTGTATCTAAGCTTTAATGTGCTTTTTAATTAAATAAAAAACAAAGCAGCCGCTTGCCATCGCGACAGCAATAAGATCCAATGGACTACCGATCGCTTTTACCCCAAAATGGCAGAATCTGGGGCTGTTGCTGGGTGCTGCTGTTGCAATGGAACGTTCTATTGAGTGTCGCCTCTTGGTCATTCTAAGCTCTTTGGTTCACGTCAAGACTTCAGGTTTGCTGTGGTTCATGTTGACACTGCCCTCTATAATCGTGCCAAATTACACAACTTTCCCGCATATGGTCTTATGGGCTGCCATTCAAATCCGGCAGAAAAAGAAGAAGAGAAAGAATAATAATAGGAAAGCTAACTGAAACAATAGGTGCCTTTACAGCTTCGCTGCTTGGCGCCTAATTACTGCTTCTAAACATTGTACAGTGACTCTGAAAACCTTGAAAATAAAACACATCTTGTCTTCTCAGAAAAAACAAGTATGCCCGTAAACCACACAATCGTATGATTAAACTGTTAAGGAAAGAAGAAAAATAATAGTAAAGCAACAATGATAGAAAAATAGTCATTATAAATTCCAAAATCATAACAAAAAATGAAAGAACAGTTGACCCAAAAATAATTATTTCCTCATTATTTCCTCACACTCAAGAGGTTCCACACTTTCTTTCCTCTGTTTAACACAAAACAAAATATTCTGAAGAATTTTGGGGGAAAGTAGCCATTGACCATCCATAGCAGGAACAAAAAAGGTTTTTTTTTCTAACATTCTTTAAAATATCTTCTTTACTGTTTAAACAGAAGACACACTCATAGAGGTTTGAAACAAGTAAAGAGTAAATGACACAAAATTTTCATCTTTTTGTTGAACTATTCTTTATAATTCTCATGCAATTCAAAATAAATGAAGTAATTCATGTCTTGGCAAAAAGAGATTTATAAGTGGTGATTTACCTGTTTAAACTCTGAACTGGATCTGCTGACAGCTGGTTTACTGAGGTTTGGTGTTTTCTGCTTATCTGTCCTGCTTGTTTTTTCTGAATTATTAGGAATAAGGGTCTCTGCATGTGGATCATTTGAAACGGTTCAAACGGGAATTGTTCAGGAGTCCTGGAGCTTTTAAAATAACAAGAGCGATTGTTGCTCACCGCAGATAAAAAGTTTCAAAGAAGCTGCACTTTCCTGTGTTCCCTGTGCACTTTCCAAACACAGGAAACCACTTTGGCTTTTAAAAGCGGGTCTCTGGAGCTGTGATGTTATCACCCTCAACTAAAACTATTTATAATTGAAAAATAAAATAAAACAAAACGAGGCTAATAAAATAATGAGTGAGAGTGGTGCGCATCAAATGAAAAGCAAATGAGCTGCGTCTTGAAGGGGGCGGAGCATCTCATTTGATGAGAAACTGAATTATGAGGTGATGTGAAAGAAATCATTAATCAATTGAGGCGGAAGTGACAAACTACAAGCTTTAGATGTTTCTATCAGTTTCATATTTTCTAAATGCAAATTTATGAAACACTAGCTAATAGATATTCTTAAAACTAACAGACTAAAACAAAGATCTAAAAAAATGTAATTTGAACATTTTCACAGGATTTTTTAAGATTGGTTTCTGTCTACACGCAATTTAGTTGGAATTTTAAATGCAGAAAAAAATAAACCTTAAAGAAAATTACTATAAAGTCTAAAAAATAAGATAAATGTCTTTTAAATTATGTATGATGTATTTAAATATAAAAATAATAGAATAAACAAAGATTTTTAAAGTAATGCGCATGTTTTTAAATATTATTAATAAAATATTATAGATCTTATAATTTATTTGTTCGAAGTTTTTATATAATGCTAAAATATTTAATAATAATCATAATAATAATAATAATAATAATAATAATAATAATAACAACAACAACAACATAGTGCTAAAGATCTTTTAAGTCAAAAGTACACACACACACACACGCACACAAGCACACACGCGCACACACGCACACACACACACACACACACACACACACACGCACACACACACGCGCACACAC
>CAIGQZ010032409.1:6967662-6982764 GCA_903798205.1 Danio tinwini
TAATAATAATAATAATAATAATAATAATAATAATAATAATAATAAGTATATAAGTATCAGCTAAACATCTTTCATATTTTTTGTTTTGTTTTTGTTTTCCATAGAAAACACTTACTGTTTGCATATACACACACACACACTACCGGTCAAAAGTTTGGGGTCAGTAAATGTTTTAAGTTAAGTAAATGTTCAGTTAAATGTTTTAAAATAAGCTACCAAGGCTGCATTTATTTAATCACAAATACAGTACAAATTGTACAATATTATTGCACTTTAAAATAAATGTTCAAAAGTAGTTTATCATTTAATTTAATCATTTATTCCAGTGATTTTAAAGATGAATTTTCAGCTTCATTGCTCCAATCTTCAGTCACATGATCCTTCAGAAATCACTCTATATATATTATTATTATTATTATTGGTAATAGTAATAAAAGCAATAATGACTGGATTAATAATTTAATTTTAAACTACAAACAATAAAAAAGCAGTTATGTAATTTTTTTATAAATATTTACATTTAATAAATGCCACCTTGATGAACAAAATGATTTTCTTTAAAAAAAAAAACATAAAACAAAACTGACCCCAAACTTTTGACCGGTAGAGTGTATATATATATACAGTTGAAGTCAGAATTAACCCCCTTTAGTTTTTTTTGGTTTTTTTAAGTATTTCCCAAATTATGTTTAACAGAGCAAGGACATTTTCAGAGTATAAGTCTTATTTGCTTTATTTCCGCTAGAACAAAAGCAGTTTTTAATTTTTTAAGAACCATTTTAAAGTCAAAATTATTAGCCCCTTAAAGCATTTTTTTTTTTTGCGATTGTCTACAAAACAAACCATCATTACACAATAACTTAATTACCCTAACCTGCCTAGTTAACCTAATTAACCTAGTTAAGCCTTTAAATGTCACTTTAAGCTGTATAGAAGTGTCTTGAAAAATATCTAGTCAAATATTATTTACTGTCATCATGGCAAAGATAAAATAAATCAGGTATTAGAAATGAGTTATTAAAACTATCATGTTTAGAAATGTGTTGAAAAAAAAATCTCTCTGTTAAACAAAAATTGGGGAAAAAAAATAAACAGGGGGCTCATAATTCTGACTTCAACTGTGTATATACATACACTCACTCTACCGGTAGTTTATATATAAACTACACCTGCAAGATCAATTGAAAAAATGAATCTGTTGTTTTACCTGACCTTCCCACTCTGTCACTTCTGTCAATCTTGTGAGATTTTGTGCTCCTGAACAGTAAAGTGTTGTGTGTGAGTGTGTGTGCGTGTGTGAGATCTCTCGGCGCCTCCTGCAGGAACAACAACACGACACAGGTATTACGTAACATTGAGTAAAGCGGTGTCAGATGCTCAGCCGCAGAAAAAATAAAAAGATGCTCAACGGCACAGAAGAAACAACAAACACATTCCCAAAGCACTGAGGACAGCGACTCCAGCCTAAAATACATCTCATCTCTGAAAGCGGACTATATATAAGTGGTGAGTACTTCATATGGGGGATATGAAGATAAACTAACGTTATTCAGCAAGAAATCTAAAGTTTATGCTTTTAGTAAATGTATGCTGTTTGCTAAACATTTAAGGCGTTTTCGAGCATGATCGCGCCTTTTCTCATAAACACATTTTAATGTTGCAACAATGTTAGCTTAATTAGTTTGTTTCAAAGTGTGTAACAGTTTTGTAAAAGTTAATTTTAGCGGACATCGCTTTGCACGCCCATTATGTAGTGGTAAAATGAGGTCCGGTTCATTTCCAGACATGAATCGGCTCTTTCGAACAGTTCGGTTTGTAACAAACAAAATAATCAAACGATGCAATCACGTGGTTTCAGCGTCTGATGTAGCGTGCTTTAAAAATGTAAACATTGAGGCTAACATGAAGCTATCAAACTACACTTTAAGCTCGTAAAGTTGTTTTCAACCTAAATTATTTAAATAATTAACATTTAAATGCACATGTAACGTTACTTCTCTCGAATAAACATGTTTGCACGTCATTATATTTGTTACATCTCTTTCATGTGTTGATAAAACTTTTACCGTCAAGTTGTAACACGTTTTAATTGTGAGATTTAACTTACTTTACGACACATTCGTCAGTCCTTCGTTTAACTCCAAGTTTTCTTATATTTAGAATCAAATGTGTTTACATTATTGCTTCTTTTCATCCATTAGTCGACGGTTTTCAGCTTTCGAATGATCGGACATCCTTGAGGTAAAGTCTAGATCTAGATCTACGCGCCCGGCCATAAGTGCGATATTTAATATAAACATTTATATATATATAAGTATAAGTACTATACTTTTTTTTACAGTACTGTGACTGTTGGGTTTAGGGTTGTTGTGGGGGTAGGCGTTAAAAAATACAATTTATTGGGTAATTTAATAGATACAACTACTGTTTTTACAGTACTGTGACGGTTGGGTTGGGGTGGGGGTAGACGTTAATAAAATACAATAAATTGGAAATTTTCTAAATAGTATAAATAATTATCTTTAACTTCCTGCCGCAACCATATCCAATCTTGAAATGCAGGGGTCAATGAAGAGTCACTCCAACAGATTTAGTGAATCAGTTCTTTGAAACAGAAGCTGTTTGACTGAATCAGTTAAGAAAATGGGGTATATGCACACAGACTTTTAATTTTAGCCCGCCAGCCTCAGCTCTTCCGGTGAACTGTCTTTCCATTATAAAATTGCCACGTTTTAAGATATGATTTCTTTAAAAATCTGTGATTTTTACTGCCTGATAGATATACAATATAAAGTGGGTCTCAGTCCGGACAAGAAGCACTGCATTAAATTAAATTCCCCGCCCCCCTGTGTCTATAAAATATGATACCCCAGTATTTTCAATGGAGTTTCTGCACTCCCCTGCTGATCTTGATGGCTTTAGCAGTTACACAAAACGGGTTTTTTTCTCGTTTTACAAGAACAACTAACTGAATGTATTGTTATTACATTACAACATCGATGCTGTAAAAGTAACCTTACGAAATTGAAAATAATTACATTAAGCTTTCACCGGAAGTTTATCATTGGCTGAAAAACACTAGCTGTGCATATAGCCCATTCAGCAGCTCTTTTACGTCATGATGTAGTCATGTGCTCTCGACAACAGTTATATTGTAAAATTTTATTTTATCATCTTAATTACAGACATTTGGTCAATTTAATTATTAAGACAGTTAAATTGATTTCAAATAAAGCTAATGGGGTATTAAGTGTTTTTCTGCTATTAATAATTTTTCTGTGAAAGCTTAATGCGATTATTTTCAATTTTGTAAGGTTCCTTTTACAACATTGATGTTGTAATGTAATTACAATACATTCAGTTAAATAGACCTAAGCATTTAATTAGTTGTTCCAACATAAAACGTGTAACCACTACAGCTGTTAGGATCAGCAGACTAGCACAGTAACTCCAATACTGGGAATACTAGGAAAATACAGAAAGGTCTGGGATAAAATAAACTTTTTTTAAAACATGGCAGAGGGGAATTTAATTTAATGCAGTGCTTTTTGTCCGGCCGGAGACCCACTATATATCGTATATCTCTCAGGCAGTGAAGAGCACTGATTTTTAAAGAAATTAAAAGTCTGTGTGCATATACCACATTTTGTCTAAGAACAACATGAATGTCATCAGTGCTGGCAAGATATGATGTTGGACCACATGTTTTAATGAGAACTGTGCAAGATAGAGAGAGGTGGCATTTAGCGTTGACTCATGCAAGAGCATGCATTGAAGTGCAAAAAAGCAATATGGCTAGGAACAAGAAAGCTAAATTTAATCTTAAACTGAATTATATACAATAAAAACAAAACAATAAAATGTGCACGCTTGAAAAAAGTATTTTTTAGATCATACTAACATCTTAAAACCTACATGCTCTCATGTGTACAAACATATGTAGGAGAGGAGTGGGGGTAAGATGAGCCAGTGGGTAAACTGACCACTCCCCAAGGCATCCTTAGGTATATGTAAGTTTTTTTAAAGTGTTTTTTTATGTGTTGTAAAGAAATCTGTGGTTTTGAAACTAATGAAGAGAGCAAAATTCAATTATTTATTTTAATTATTTAGCCTAACATGTTTACTGTTCCAGAATATTTAAAATCTTTCCTAAAATAAAATATATTGTGTTCAAGTTGTTTTTTTTTTACTCAGACATTTAATTTTAGGCATAATTTTAGAGCAGTTATCACTATACCATGATATTGCCTACAACCGTTTACTTGTATTTTCTTGTGATCATACATTTTGGACACGCATAATTTCTGCCGGAGCATGAAAATGAGAAGCACATGGAAGAATTGGTTAGCATACATTGACTATAAAACTAGTTTTTGGCTTTTCAGAGTAAAATTTTAGCATGTTAAAAATATTAGCTGCTAACGTTACATCTGAACAAATATATCAAGGTCTAAATGTATTCATGATTTATGCTGGTGATGTATCAATGTTTTAAACTATGCAAACCTTTTAGTAAAATATTTGCTCGAGTTAGTAAGCAAGCTATTTTTTTTTCAAAATGGCAACTATGAGGTAAAATGAGGTTGTTGCTAGAACAGATACGTTTGCGGCCGGAAGTTAAAGAGATGTTATTTGTTAAATTTCCCATTTATTGTATTTTATTATCGTCTACCCCCACCCCAACCCTAAACCCAACCGTCTATTAAATTACCAAATAAATTGTATTTTTTAACGCCTAACCCCCACCCTAAACCCAACTGTCACAGTACTGTAAAACATTAATTATTGTTATAGAGTGTCATAAAAAAATTCTGCTATATTAATGTGCATATCGCACTTCCGGTCTGCCACATATACAATCTAAACTTTACTGTAAAATGAGCCACATGCTCTGGAGTAAATTAAGCCAGTGATTTAATTTAAAAAACAAAACAAAACAACCAATACAATTAAATTTTTAATCACAGCTCTGCCAGGGGACCTAATAATTCAGTAGGGCTAATAATTCTGACTTCAACTGTATATATATATTCTCATTATTAATTAACACATCTATAATTATGCGGTGGCACAGAGTTGGACCTCTTTCTTGACTTGACAGAAACAGCAATGCGTGCAGCATGACATCACTTTGTTACAGAGAGACTATTGGTTAAAATGCCAGCAAAGTAGAACACGGAAGCAGCTTGAAGTGGAGAGCGTGAGTATGTCTGCAGTCTGGAGATATTATATAGTTGATGATGACAACATTTCCATAGCAAACTGTGAGATATGTAAACTTGGGATTGCCTGCCAGGTATTTTAAGTTGAGGTGCTGTTTGTTTTTATATTAGATTTTCTTCATATTTACTGTTGCACTAAAGTCCAAAAGTGGATAATTTATGTTATTTATTACTTGATTGTTCAAGCTACCTCACAGAAGTGCTTTGTTTGTTAACAGAGTTGTTGAATGCTAAAATAGAGGAATTAAAAAATAAGGAACATCCTGAATCTGTTTTTTATCTCTTCTTTAATCTTATTTTATGTATTATAGACATATCGGATCAGGTTTCGGTATCGGCAGATACTCAAAATCAAATGACTCAGACTCAAGGGCAATAAAACCTGATCAAACATCCGTGACTTCAAATAAATAATTGATCCATTTAGACCAGTGATGCCCAAACTAGGACCCCCGGGCCAAAGTTGGCCCTTTGTATCCTTTGATTTGGCCCGCCAGAGGGAAAATGATTGGGAAGGGTTGGGGAATGCCTTTAAAAACTGTTTTAAAAAAAATTTAATGATTAGGGGAAAAAGCAGAAGACATCAGCATGCAAATCATGGTGAAGGCAGGTTCAGCATGATTAGCAAATTCGGTATTGAACTCCATTGTTTTATTTCAAGAGTTCACACTTAGCTGATGATTTATTATAAGCTTGTTTGGCATGCTGTCCCGGGAGAGAGCCCTGAGCTCATGAGATCCTCGAGCCCGGGGCTCCCTCCCGTTGCAAGGCGAGAGGGGAGATTGAGCTCAGGTAGATCTCGAGAACTCCCCTATTGTGGTAATTGAAGAGCAGATAGTAATTTTCTTTAATGATATAGGTACAATATATAGAGCATATCTATAGTGTTGGTTAATCAATAACTTAGGTTGCATGTTTTTAACCGGTGGGAGGAAACCGGAGGACCCGGGGGAAACCCACGTGAACACGGGGAGAACTTGCAAACTCCTCACAGAAATGCCCGCTGGTTGGTAAAGCCTAGAACCATTGATATTCTTGCTGTGAGGCAACAGCACTAAGTGCTGGGCCACCGTGTCACCCGTCTAGAAGAGGAGGAGAAGGGGTGGATGGGGGGATTCTTCAAAGCGAAGATAGCAGTGATATGAAACCCAGGGTATTTATAGTAGCTTAGGGTTCATCTGATAGGTGCGTAGTGGATTGGATAATGTGGGTCCAGCTGCTAGCAATCATAAGCACGTGATCCTCTCGAAATTAGTTTATAAATAAACTTCACAAATGGAATTTTTTATAGTTTTATTGTAATAAATTTGTTAAAATAATATACATTTAAAAAAATTAAATGCATTAGTAAATATGGTTGAAGCTATTTCTTGTCTTTATTTTTCAAATATGAAATTACCCTTGACAACTTCAGCGTAATACAGTTATTGCTATTGTTATATTTACTTTCGGCCCACAGCTCTCAATCAAGTTTGGATTTTGGCCCTTCATAGGAAAAAGTTTGGGCACCACTGATTTAGACAGAAATGACAAACTGCAAGCTTTGGATGTTTACATCTTCTAGTACATGCACATTTGTCACTGTTTTGTAGCACACTAGATTATGGCTAAGACTAACATACTGCTACTAACATCTAAAAAACGTTATTTAAATTTCTCAAGTCCTTTATGAAAAGCCTGTTCTGCCAAAACAGTGTATTGTGTGGTTCAGTCTAGTGAGTCTTTAAGCCTTTTTTTTTACCAAGTATGTTTTCACACACTACGATTTTTTTTCCCTGACAGGCACTTCCAGTGCAAAAAGTACAGACAAGTTCAGACGTAGTGCAGACATGCATACGGTAGTAGAATGAACAAAACTAATAAAGAAAAGTACAGACGATAAATCAGTAATGTGCAGACCTGGGGCGTTTTGTTTAGCGTTGTGGAATATGGTTTGGGGAAAAAGCTGTTCTTGGTGGTAGGTGTTGAGGGCAACAGTTCAAGCGGTGGGCTGGATGTGAGGAATTCAGATGATTTTCTGATACTCTTAAGGGTTTTTTTCCTCACTTTGGAGGAGTAAAGATCTTGAGGTTTGGGCAGGGTGCCATCAATAATCCAAAACGTGTCTTCTGATTGTGTGATATGACAAAAATCTCATACCATGATAGGAGTCATCTCATAACCTGATATCATGATATAGTAACAATTCTGTAAATTCAATCAATTATTAGTTTGTTGACCGCATATTTAGAACTATTCAAAGAGCCAGTATTATGGGTTTTTGAAAATGACCTTCCATGCAGTGTGTAACAAGTGAAGTGAAATATCCAGCTGATGTCTAAATCTGAAAGTGCACAGTATTTAAAACTATTGATTCATCTATAAAAGAGTTGACTCATAGTGGTTCGAATGAATCGCCGATGTAATGAGCCTTTAGCCATGTCTGCATGACGTTTATATGGAACTCAAGCCCTGCCCATTTGTTGCGCGTGCAGACCAGGCAAAATTGAAACCCCGGGCCCTGCCCACAAACACTGTAGAAAGAAAAAGAGGAACACACACACTGTAGCAGACGGTTGAATTAAGTCGCGAAGATGCTGAGCTTAGAAGTGTGAGGGAAAGTCGGTGTTATTATTTTACCTACTCAAAGATGAGGCTGTGAAGAGTCAGTGGTTGAAGTTTATTTTTGCAAAAATACCTCAGCATTATAGCCCCAGCTTTGTGCTGTGTTCCCACCATTTTTCTGATGAGTGCTTCAGCAATCTACATGCTTACAACGTGGGATTCGTCTGCCGTTTTAAAAGGAAGGATCAGAAAAGACTATTGATGTATGGACTTTGTCAGAGCTTGACAGGAACTTTACAGTGCACAGTTCATATATCAGTTTCTTCCTCCATTTTACAAGTGCAGGGGTGGACAGACTGGGCAGTTTCCCACTGGGCCGACATACTTTTTGGGCTGGGTTGGGCTGATCATCGTCTTATGATCTGATCGGCCCATAAAACGCTTAGCAGGCTATCGTTTTTTTCTGCCTAATTAATTGACGATGCTGTGATCTGTGATACTCTGAAAGTAAGATGCTTTTTTTCGGACAGACTGGCCCATGATACATAATCTGCAGCCCATTGGTTTTTTTCTTTATTGACATTGGGCTGGCCCAATCACAAACTCCTGTTTTGGGCTCTGTGTGAGCGTGCAACGTCGGTGTGTATTTGTCAAAATAGTCAAGAGCAATGGTCGAGGGTCAAAGAGATGGAGAAGAAATGGAGAGGAGGTGCAGAGAAATTGCGGGAAACACACTGGCAGTTCATTTAGCAGTTCTGAAAAATTCTTTGTCCATACTACACGGCTAAAAACGCACATCATGTGACTACACACACACACACTCTGTCATAAGCTGCAGCCAGTAGGTGCTTTAAGTTTGAGCATAAAACCCCAGGGTGGGAGTATTGTGCATGTCAGACAGTTCATCAAAGATCTACTGCTAGATCTCATCTCACTATAGTTGTTAAACGTGACATTGAATTCATCTCGTTGTCTCTATCTAACCACTCTTCTGTCTTTAAAAATGACTTGTTCTCAGGTAAAGTGTTTTGGCTGAGTGCAAAGATAAGTTAATCTATTAATTTATGTAACCACGTACACTGATTCTGCACATTGACTGATTGCTTGCCTTTATCGTATAAATTTATTGTACATTCTACTTTTATAATGGCCAATATTGATTATTAAAACTGATATTCAGCAAAAGAGACAGGGTAAAGTTAGTGTTTTTCAATGAAAATGAAAGGAGGCAGTTATGTTATAGGCCCTGTTTTATTATAAATATGCGGCCATATTTATTATTTATTATTTTATTATGAAGTGAAGATGACGGCCATAAATATGTAGCTACACGAGGTCGTTTGGTGTCTGTTAATCATAATATCAAAATGAAATAAATTTACTTTTAATTTCTGATATTTTCATTGTTAAGATCAGGTAAACAGCAAGCAGGATGAGGTGAATGAGGTTATAAAGTACACTGTTCCCTTTGAAGATTTACCCATGCATCAGCAGGCAGTTTTTGTCATGTTTATTATTTAATATAGGCTGAGTGAATAGTGTATTGAATTAGCTAAATTGGCTGCAGTGTATGAGTGTGTGTGTGTGTGAATGAGTGTGTATGGGTGTTTTCCAATACTGGGTTGTGGCTGGAAGAGCATCTGCTGCATAAAACATATGCTGGAATAGTTGGCGGTTCATTCCGCTGTGGCAACACCTGATAAATAAGGGACTAAGCCGAAGGAAAATGAATGAATGAACGAATAGTGTATATTTTAGAAACTAACAAAAATCTTTATCGACAGTATACAGAAATTAAATTGAGATTAATGTGTGTACTTATTTATTTATTTCATATATGTGACTTTTATAAAATAGGAGTTGATAAACATATTGGACATGCACACAGGGCCGGTCCTATACATTTGGGGGCCCTAAGCAGAATCATTTTGGGGCCCTATCTTGCTCTAAATAGTGGAGTATTGCCATTGCAAACCGTCCCACAATGACTTTATTGCTTATTAAATACAATCAATGAAGCAGAAAAGTAAACCCTGATTTCATTTTAAAACAGCACTGTTTTTGTCAACTACCAGCTTCAAGAATTAAAAATGAAACAATCTTTAATGAACAGACCAGTAATTCCTACTTTGCGTCCTTCTGGAGCGTTTAAAACATAATCTATTAATTAAGCAAACAGATTAAAGATTCTATAAATGATTCAAGGTTAAGTTTTTTATATATATATATATATATACATTCTAAAAGCAAAAACCCTGCAATGAAACGACACTGAACAATATTTAGTCAAAAGTGAAAGTCAAAAGTGAAAATGCACTATTTAGTAATCAAATATACATTCTAAACACATTAAAAACTCAAAAAAAAAAAATCCCAACAACAAAACAATTAACATTTATGAAAAGATTGATCTATAACTAATAAAATCAAGTAATATAAAGTAAATATGAAAATATATTAATATAAAAAATATGAAAAAGGGAAGCAACAAACACTGGGTTAATGTTAAGACCCAAACACAAACTTTTTTATTCCCTTCAGTCTCCTTCCCTGTTCCTTACATTTGTAATGCAGGGTCCAGAGCTTATATTACTATGATTAATTCAATTAGGACATAACTTTTATAAACATATCTCAGGAAAAATATTACCAGTGTGCAAAACATGTCAGTGAAAGACACTTCAGTATTGCATTTTAGTTAAATGCGTTTTAGACTAAGTTTAAAAAACGTGTCTGTAAAACCAGGAAAAAATAAAATGTACCATAAGTAGATGACGTTTATTAATCTGTAATTGCCTATTTTCAATAAATGTGCTAATAGATTGTCTTTAACATCATCATTAGCACTTAAAAGCCATGCTAAATATGTGCTTGTCTCTTCTTGTTATCATTTTCCCCTCAATTTTTCTACGCTTGAAGAATAGTGTTAGATATCCAAAATAAATAATGTATATGCACAGTACAAAGAGGCGGACAATGAAGCAAAGGCTGTGTCTGTGCATGGATTCGCTTTTTTGTGGTACCCGTCAGTTCATATGCTCTTATATGAAGCCTGAGCGCTCATCTATGCTCTTTGCTCGAATTGCATGAACAGAACACAGAACCAATGCACAGAACGCATGAGAAATGAGATGCTGGGACTGCGAGCTTCCTGTTGATCACATGACCTTCACACGAAAACACTTTCAACTTTAATAAAATTATGATTTTTTTTTCTTTTCAGTAAAAAAGTCTAAATATTTCAGTACTAAAGAACTGTCAATGTAAATAATTTGTAAAATGCAAATAAAAGCTATTTCAGCAAGGGAACGGCTCACACCACTAGCAGGTTGTGGGGGCCCCCTAGTGGCAGCCGCTTAGTTCGCTTATAGGGAGGGCCGGCTATGCATGTACAGATGGGTAGCATTTTGATTGTATGTAGTGGGCCGCTCTGGTCCAAAATGCCAGGGACGATTTTTTGCCCCAGTCCAGCCCTGCACAAGTGTAAGTATGTGCGATTAAAACGGTTGCCTCCTTGTTTTCTCTAGCTTGCAAATTCTGTATTTAATTGTGTTTTGTTACTTGCAACCACTTGTACTGTATCTGGTTAACTCTTTATATTCTCATATTGCGTCTAAAGCCACGTTGAAAACGCGGTGCGTGCTGCTTTTTTAATGACTTAAACGCGTTTGTGAGCTCACGATCCACGCCGTATGTCGCTAAGTTGGCCACTGTCAGCTGTTCCTACACACGTGTGGCTGTCAAGTTTCATAATAGTTCAGCTTTTGCCACAGTGTGGATTAATACTCAATGTGTGCCACTGTTTTTACTTATGGTTAAGAATAGAGCAATATGCTGGTGTTTACTTGCATTGCTTTAATGCACTCATGCATCAAGCTCACACATACACTCTGCACTTTAACTACTTCAAAATTGTTGAATAGCCGTGGTGGGCATTTCTCTCTGTCTCGCGCTGAACGCAGTCGACCAATCACAACAGACTGGGTAATCAGACCAATCAGCACAGATTAGCATTGCATATGTGGCTCTGTAATTCACCTATAGAGAGGCACAAAACATTGAAAAGACTTGGAGCATGCATATTAGAACTGAATTATTGATACAATGAAGACTATACAGTGTTATTTTACAATCTATTATTCACTTTCTGTACCTGAATACAGTTTGACTGTCCAGAAAACCACAAAGCACTGCTTATTTTACTTTTATAGTTGTTCTATATTGTAATCATTTTTGCTTGCAATTCGTTTATTATTTTTCATACATGATTCACACCCTTACAAAATCTCCCCAATCAATCTAAATGAATGATTGCTTTCCAAACAGAGTTATATAAGCCATCTGGTGAAACTGTATTCGTATAGTTGAAGTCAGAGTTATTAGATCCCCTTTTCATTTATTTAATTTATTTTATTTCCCAAATGATGTTTAACCAAGCAAGGAAATTTTCACAGTATGTCTGATAATATTTTTTCCTTTGAGGAAAGTCTTATTTGTTTTATTTTGGCTAGAATAGTAGCAGTTTAAAGCTTTTTAAACACCATTTTAAGGTCAAAATTATTAGCGCCTTTAAGCTATATATTTTTTCGATAGTCTACAGAACAAACCATCATTAAACAATAACTTGCCTAATTACCCTAACCTGCCTAGTTAACCTAATTAACCTAGTTAAGCCTTTAAATGTCACTTTAAACTGTATAGAAGTGTCTTGAAAAATATCTAGTAAAATATTATTTACTGTCATCATGGCAAAGATAAAAATAAATCAGTTATTAGAGATGAGTTATTAAAACTATTATGTTTAGAAATGTGTTGAAAACATCTTCTCTCCGTTAAACAGAAATTGGGGGAAAAAATAAATGGGGGCTAATAATTCAGGGGGGCTAATAATTCTGACTTCAACTGTATATCGCAGAGAAACAAAATATCGCAATGTCAGATTTTTCCAATATCGTGCAGCCCTAATGCATATTAACCTGCAATATACAAGCCAACACAAGATGAACGTAATTATTGCTTTTAAAGGGATGGTCGAGAGTGTGTTTTTAAGGCTTGGTTGTGTTTATAAGATACAAAGCAATGTGTGCTCATGGCTCACTTGTAGAAAATCATGTTCTTTTTTATATATCTTTTACTTTGATTATACAAAGTTACTCTGTTAACCGGCGACCTCCGTCTGCGTGAGTGACATTGACCGTTGGCGACCAGGTGGGCGTGTCGAGCGAGGCGACAAAGTTGAGAATCCTTCAACTTTATGCGAATAAAGAGCGACTTTCTTGAGCGACAGCCTATAGGTGCACCAGTAGAGCTCACGTGATCCTCTCTCAGCTCGCTACAATCATCCCAACAGACAACTACCAAGAGTGACAGGCAGCTACAAAGTTGCTGCTAGTGTGAATGAGGGATTAATCAGACAGAAAAAGGAAGCGCAAACAGCTGAACCTCATGCCAACTCTCTAAAATAAAAACTGACAAGTGTCTTTCACATATATTTGGAAAAAGCATGTGTAAAAAAGTAATATGTAACATTCACATATCTTTTGCGAGTTCTTATTTGAGATGTAGATGGCAGGGAAAGTGTCTGCAGAGTGAAACACTGCAGCGCTGATGAAGATTGTGTCTGTTTACAGCAGTTTGACTGATAAATATGAATTTGTAGCTAAATTGTTAGCGTGCCAAACAGCCTTTCCCGTCGTTTACATCCTTGTTTACGTCCTTACTACAACATATCATTAATGCTAGAAACTGTGCATGTAATAGATAAATTTTAACTAATGAAAACACTTACAGGTTGTGACTCACAATCCACAGCTTCGTCTGTTGGAGGAGTTTTAACCAAGTCCAGCACTGAACTGAGGAATATTCTGGAAGCTGTCCTTTGTCAAATGTTAGAGCTATATATTTTTTTGAATTCTCTGAAACATAATTAAAATTAAACTGTAAGCACTTCTCTCTTTGTGTTGTGTCCTTTGGAAGCCCAAATACAGAAACAGAAGAAGCTCTGAGGAAATGGCGTTTGAACGCCATTTTAGCTTTCTCTGCTATAACATTACAGCGCCTCTAGCCACGCCCTTCGCTGCTCAGGGTGTGTCGTGTAACCGGAAACCCCTGTGATATCACTAGCCCGGATGTAGATTTTTTGTAGTCCATAAACTTTGTTTGCTGTAGGCTTTGCTTATTTAACTCTGTTAAAGCCAACGTCTCTCTTTGCATTTAACTTTGAGCGTGTTACATTCAGAGATGTTGTTTATGTAATGTAATGTGTATTTACATAGCACATTTATTGTGTATGGCCATACACCCAAAGCACTTCACAATCATGAGGGGGGGTCTCTTCACAGCACCACCAGTGTGCAGCATCCACTTGAATAATGTGACAGCAGCCACAGGACAACGGCGCCAGTGCGCTCACCACACACCTGCTATTGGTGGAATGGAGAGACAGTGATGGAGCCAATTCGGTGGATAAGGAACGATTGGGAGGCCATGATTGTAAGGGCCGAGAAGAGCCAGGACACCAGGGTTACACCCCTACTCTTTACGAGGGATTTTTACATGGGACTTTTAATGACCACAGAGAGTCAAGACCTCATCCGAAAGACGGCGCCCACTGACAGTGTAGTGTCCCTTTTACTTTCACTGGGGCAGTAGGACTCACACAGACCACAGGTTTAGCGCCCCCTGCTGGCCTCTCTAACGCCACTTCCAACAGCAACCTAGTTTTCCCATGTGGTCACCCATCCAGGTACTGACCAGGCTCAGCCCTGCTTAGCTTCAGTGAGTAACCGGTCCTGGGCTGCAGGGTGATATGGCTGTGTTTATGTTCACACAGCTACACTACACATCAACTAAAGTTTAAAATATCATATTGTAGTAGACCACCCCTTTAAAGGCTTCTTTTTCATATTTGGGACCAATTAAAAAAAAACAAAAGTGGTTTTGTCATCGTCAATACCCTAGTAGGCAGTGCACCAACATAACACAACTATGCTTTGTACGTCTCGAGTGCAGGCTTTGACTTGGTGACCTTTCCCAATCCCAACAACCTCTTCAACTTTGCTTTGACAATATAGTCATAAAAAATGAATAAATGGCAAAAATAAATCTTGTGGTTAGCACTGTCACCTCACAGCAAGAAGGTCACTAGTTCGAGTCCCTGCTGGGTCAGTTGGAGTTTCTGTGTGGAGTTTGCATGTTCTCCTCGTGTTGGTGTCCTCTGGGTGCTCTGGTTTCCCCCACAGTCCAAAGACATGTTGTATAGGTGAATTGGATAAAGTGAAATGGCTGTAGTGTGTGTGTGTGTGTGTGTGTGTGTGTGTGTGTGTGTGTGTGTGTG
>CAIGQZ010032409.1:6990083-7042999 GCA_903798205.1 Danio tinwini
ACACACACACACACACACACACACACACACACACACACACACACACATACATATACATATATATACATATATATATGTCTTATATATATATCTTGCTGTGAGGCGACTGTGCTAATCACTGAGACACCCTGCTTTCGTCACATTTTTTTAAATTTGTAAAGTCTGTTTTGTTGTTTTTTTTTTTGTATTTTTGTCCTTAAGTGATGCAAGCAAATGTTTATTTTTCATTTTCTTTTGTCAGGCCTGTGGGCCGTGGTGAACAACGCCGGCATCTCTTTCCCCACGGCACCCAATGACTGGCTGGACATTGAGGAATTCACACCCATGATTAATGTCAATCTGATTGGGGTCATCGCGGTAACTCTAAGTGTTTTACCGCTCATTAAGAAAGCCAAGGGTAGAGTGGTGAACGTGGCCAGTGTTTTCGGCAGGATCAGTACTCTTGGAGGAGCTTACTGCATTACAAAATATGGAGTCGAGGCTTTTAACGACGCTCTCAGGTCAGTAAAGGGGTATTCATTCATTCATTTTCCTTCAGCTTAGTCCCTTATTTATCAGGGGTCACCACAGCGGAATGAACCGCGAACTATTCCGGCAGCTTATGTTTTACACAGTGGATGCTCTTCCAGTAGAAGTGGATGCAACCCAGTACTGGGAAACACCCATACACACTTATTCATACACTACAGCCAATTTAATTTATTTAATTCACCTATAGGGCATGTCTTTGGACTGTGGGGGAAACTGGAGCACTTCCTCCATCGGGAGAACATGCAAACTCCACACAGAAATGCCAACTGGCCCACAGTGTTGCCAGATATAGCTGACCTTTTCCAGCACAAAAGCTGTCCAAAACCCCAAATTTAAGATTAATATTTTATTTAATTTATTTCAATCGAAATTAACCTGGTTACTTTAACTGTCTTAAATTTTACTCATACAGCAACCAGGGCTTAATTTTTGCCACAACACGCCGGATCCGGCACCTCTGAAATCTGATCCGGCACTTCATTTTACCGATCACACTCCTCAACCGCCCTCCTCCCCAGTCCGCTGTTCACGTTCTTCCGTGACTCCCCAACCCTCTTTAATTTCGTCTGCAACACCCATGCCCTGCTCACTTTTGTCCGCGGCACCCCTTCGCACCAACAGCCCCCCCGACACTGTCATGCACGACACCTCTCCATCCTCAGGTAACATGCCGGATGAGTTACACCAATCTGTTCTAGGTCCTCGCAATTCACAAATTAAGCACTGACAGCAACCAACACCAGCAGTCACCGAACCACAACATAACCGGATCACATCGAAACACTGCCCCCCTCTCACCCACACACTGCACTTGTTATTGTGTAGACTACGCTACCTATTAGAGTATGTTTGACTTTCGAAATGGGGCATAAGTTCGTCCCATTTGGCGTTTTAAATTCTTTTAAACATAATTAGGTGCTGCTTGTCAATCAGACAACGCTTCTATGTTTGTTCTTGTTGTCAATTGTGGAAAAAATGATCGATGAAAGTGTCATGATAAACCGCTGTAAGTTTAACTGTAGCCGATGTGTGATGCACGTGCGTGCGAAGAGGAGTCAGATTTGTCCAGGGAGTCAGATTTTGGCAATGTTTACACTGTCAGGTCTTGATGCCCAAATCTGTTGCCTATATCTGATTTTTTTGCCTGTCTGTTTACACGTTATTTTCATTGTGACCCACATCCGATTAATGTGTTTACACTTGCCGTACAATTTACAATTGACATTGTGCATATATAAAGACGGGTTCTAGCATCTGCGCCACACTAGCCATGATGAAAGAAATTGTCTTGTTTTTAGCTCTGTGAAAAATGCGAAGTTCTCCTAACTTTAAAATGATTTTAAGGCAGAGGATGAGGGAAGGGGTCATAATCGCAGCTTGCGCCTATAGTTTATATATGCATGTCCTCAACCATTCAGAGGAAATTGTGGATATGAGAGAAATCTCAGGTCTGGTGGGAGCAAATTGTGGCGACTGACCACTTTCCTCCTCCATGTTTCCTGTTTCCTCTGTCGGCGTCTCCACACACGCTCTTCTTTCTACCCGTACATCATTAAACTGCGGAAAAGTACCATATTGTCGCAAGTTTAATGACATACAAAACAGTATGCCTCAATAAATCCGATCTGTCTGTTTACATGATAGTCGAATTGTCACATATCCAATTTATATCCGATTTATTTCCACATATGAAGGAGGCCTGAAACTGATCTCTGAATATGTGCGTTTTTTTTTCATGTTTACATAGTCATGGAACAGATCTGATCTGTGTCACATGAGCAAAAAATTCGGAAATTGGGTCACATTTAACTAGTATTGTAAACGGGGCTTTCCTTCACCTCCTCTTGGGGCTGGACCCGCTGCGTTATGCACTGGTTACTACTTTCTGAATAGAGTAGGAACACAAAGTTATTTTATGTTTCGTTAAATAAGTAGCAAATGAAATTTGTTTGAATTTCCCCCAGATTTTGTCTACTCGTCTATAGCATTTTTTACCCCTACAATCAAATTCAAAACTGCCCAATCTGGCAACACTGCTGGCCCAGCTGGGACTCAAACCAGTGACCTTCTTGCTGTGAGGCAACAGTGCTAACCACTGAGCCACAGTGCACAATAATAAAAATAATCATCCCAAAGCATATCCTAATTGAGTTTATAAATAAAAAGTTTAAAAAAAAAATGTAAAAAAAAATAAATAAAATTATATAATTGATATTTATTTTTCTTCTCCCAATTTAATTCTTTTTTTAAAATTCCTTTCCCTTCCTCTTGCTTTATGCGGTGTGTTTGTAGCTAGTGCTCAACATAGACACCCGTCACAAATCTCTCATTTCAACTCAAATTTCCTATAGGAAGCTTTACAATATTATATTGTGTATACTCACTTAAAATTCAGTGGGTTTTCCCACAAGCTCAATAATCTGCCAGTAGGGTAAGCAAAATAATCTTATATCAAAAGGAAAAACAAGATTATTTTACTTACCCCATTAGCAGATTATGTTGCTTGTTTTAAGAAAAAACTTAATTTTGGCATCATTTTTTTTTTAATAAAACAATATTTTTGCTTGTCTAGAAAATGCTTCTTGATTTAAGACTTTAGATATTTGGACTAGAAAGGAGAGAAAACACCTAAGAAAGAAAATCATTTAGCAGTGTAGTGATTTCAAATAAGTTAAATATATGAACAATTCTTTTTTATTATGTTTTAAACAACACACTGCCATATATGACACTGCTGTTTACACTGCCATACATGACATAGTGATCAAAATAATGCCAGGGTGATAGAAGGTAAATAATAACAACAACACAAAAAATAAAACAAACACAAAAAACAAGAGTATAAATAAGTAACTAAAATTCCTACAAGTGCAAACAAGCAGGACCTTTACATTAATCAAACATTTAGAAATTAGAGCACAAACGGCTTTTCTATTAGCACTATGCTGAATGGTACAAAAGTAATTTTTGGTTTCTTATAAAACACAGTAAAACAGGGTTTTTTGTTGGAAAATTTACACTTATAAATATAAAACTCCATCAGCAAAATAAAAAACATGATTATTTTGCTTACCCCATTAGCAGGTTATTTAGCTTGTTTTAGGGGAAAAACTCTCACATTTTAAGAAATAATTTGCCAAAATTAAGACAATATTTTTGCTTGTCTAGAAAATGCTTTCTTGATTTAAGACTTTAGATGTTTGGACTAAAAAAAGAGAGAAAAAAAAACTAAAAAAGAAAATCATTTATCAATGTTGTGGTTTTCAAATAAGTTAAATTTATGAAAAATTCAGAGACAAAACATACCATGCGCACATCATGGGCTTCACAGGTGACATATGATCTTGAATGGGGTCCTTCAACTAATTCAAGTTTTCTGTGGATTTGCCTGATTTAAAATCAGCATAGTTTCACGCCAGAGGACATGGTTTTCACTAACAAATTTGTTTTTAGAAATATATGGATGAAAAAAATGATTGTCATTTACTAAAATTATGCCTGAAGTATTTTTTTAATGATTTTTCTTTTTCTTTCTCTTGCTTTATGTGGTGTGAGTGTGTTTTTGTAGCTACAATGCTCAACATATATGAGTACACCCCTCACAAATCAATCATTTAAATTCATATTTCCTATAGGAAGCTTTACAATATTATATTTGTGATATACATTGGATTAAGTGATATCTATAATCAACTCATTTAAAAAATCTGTGAGTTTTTCCTTAAAACAAGCTCAATAATCTGCCAATGGGGTAAGCAAAGTAATCTTAATAATAATCAACAATAATAATCTTGTCATTTACTAAAAAAAGCCACTTGTAAACTCATACCTGAAGTATTTATTTAATGATTTTTCGATTTTCTATAAATTATTTCGAAGAGCTATAAATTATTGAACTATGCTTAAAATGGCCACACCATATGTGAGTTTTGAGATTTGGCTAAACAAAAAAAATGTAAACAAACGTAATAACACAGCAGTTTTTATAAGAAAGGTTTAACCGTTTACTGCATTTTTAATGATGACAATACTAATTATATTCATTTTTGTCATGTGTGCCAGTAAAAATACAACATCACGTCAACAAACCATGAGCAAAAAATACTCAATGATCTATCTTCAGATTCATATTCAAGCATTTTTCAAAAACAAGTCAGTATCATTTTTGGTGTTGTGCATATACTGTAATAATTATGTTGAGGATGTTTTTGTATGTTAATTAACACGACTTCAGTATGTGGTACTACTGCCAGTTAAAGAAAAGGTGTATTGTAGGTAAAACACAAAGGCAATTCAATGAAACTCATCAAATAAGAGTTTAACAGAAAGCACATCATTATTGAAGATGATTTTTAATCCCTTGAAATTTTAAATAACAGCTTTTGGTAATTCTGGTCATACACTCAAAGCACTTCACAATCAAGGGGGGGGGGGGGGGGGGGGGGGTTGTATCTCTCCACAGCACCACCAGTGTGCAGCATCCACTTGAATGATGCGAAGGCAGCCACAGGACACTGGCGCCAGTGCGCTCACCACACACCAGCTATTGGTGGAGTGGAGAGACAGTGATAGAGCCAATTCGGTGGATAAGGGATGATTGGGAGGCCATGATTGTAAGGGCCGAGAGGGAATTTAGCCAGGACAATCTTTACAAGAAGTGCCATGGGATTTTTAATGACCACAGAGAGTCAGGACCTCGGTTTAACGTCTCATCCGAAAGACCCCTTCACTGTCACTGGGGCATTAGGACTCACACAGACCGCAGGCAACCTAGTTTTTCCATGTGGTCGCCCATCCAGGTACTGACCAGGCTCAGCCCTGCTTAGCTTCAGTGAGTAACCAGTCCTGGGCTGCAGGGTGATATGGCTGTGGCATCAAAAAAGTGAGGAATAAAGTGTTAATGAAGTCAACTTAACAGTTCCAAGTTGCAATAGATTTATTCATTCAAGTAAAGTCAGCTTGTCACTTTTAAGGCAACACTTTTTTCATTCATTTTCTTTTCAGCTTAGTCCCTTTATTAATCTGGAGTCGCCACAGCCGAATGTATCGCCAACTTATCCAGCATATGTTTTACACAGCGGTTGCCCTTCCAGCTGCAACCCATCACTGGGAAACAATCATACACACTCATTCACACACATACACTACAGACAACTTATCCAATTCACCTATACCACATGTCTTTGGACTTGTGGGGGAAACCGGAGCACTCGGAGGAAACCCACGCCAAGAACATGCAAACTCCACACAGAAATGCCAACTGGCCCAGCTGAGCCTCGAACCAGCAACCTTCTTGCTGTGAGGCAATCGTGCTACCCACTGCGCCACTGTGACACCCCAATTTTTTTTATGTAAAGTAACTAATCGCTTAGTGTAATTATTTCAAATGGTATATTGTGCAATTATAATTGTTTATATAAATATATATTATGAATATTTCTTTAATTATTTATTCTTTAATAAGTTATTTTAGTACTTTGATTTATTTACGTTTACATTTATTTCATTTACTGTAGCTGCCAAAGCAAAATATATTTTAATATCATTTACTTATTTTCTTTTCGGCTTAGTCCCTTTATTAATCTAGGGTTGCCACAGCAGAATGAACAGGCAACTTATCCAGCATATGTTTTTACGCAGCGGATGCTCTTCCAGCTGCAACCCAGTACTGGGAAACATCCATACACATTCATTCACACACATACACTACGACTGATTTAGTTTATTCAATTCACCTATAGCGCATGTCTCTGGACTGTGGGGGTAACCGGAGCACCCGGAGGCTCAGTGGTTAGCACTGTTGCCTCACAACAAGAAGGTTGCTGGTTCGAGTCACGGCTGGGCTACAGTAGTTGGCATTTCTTGTTAGCATGTTCTCCCTGTGTTGGCGTGGGTTTCCTCCCCAGTTCAAAAACATGCGCTATAGGTGAACTGGATAGACTAAATTGGCCGTAGTGTATGAGTGTGAATACGAGAGTGTATGAGTGTTTCCCAGTACTGAGTTGCGGCTAGAAGGGCGTCCACTGTGTAAAACCTATGCCGGAATAGTTGGCAGTTCATTCTGCTGTGGCGACCTCTGATAAATAAGGGAATAAGCTGAAGAAAAATGAATGAATGAAGTTTACATTACAGTTACTCTATTAGTGTCCAGTAATTTCCACTTGTGTGTCTGTCTATTGAAAGAGTGTGTGTTTGTCTTCCAGGAGGCAAATGGCACCATTTGGAGTGAAGGTTTTGTGCATTGAGCCTGGATTCTTCAAGACCACCGTCACTGACTTTAATATCGTGGAGAATAATTTGCACAGATTATGGAATAAACTGCCTCAGGAGGTCAAGGATGAGTACGGCAGTGACTACGTTGACAAAAGTGAGCTCAAACTGGCTTCAAATCAGTACAATTAATTACACACAAATATAGCCATTACAAATTATTTCAAGAGTTCACACTTAGCTGATTGATTATAAAGTTTGTTTGGCATGCTGTCCCGGGTGAGAGCCCTGAGCTCATAAGATCCTCGAGCCCGGGGCTCCCTCCCGTTTGCAGGGTAAGAGGGGAGTTTGAGCTCAGGTAGATCTCGAGAACTCCCCTGCTGTAGTAGCTAATGAACAGAAATTGATTGCTCTTAAGAGATAACTACTTACTAGGAGCATGTCTATGGTGCTGATTTGGATTAGTCAATTAACTTAAGTTGCATGTTTTTGGGGAGTGGGAGGTAACCGGGAAACCTGGGGGAAACCCACTTGAGCACGAGGAGTATGTGTAAACTCCACACATAAACAATGGCTGGCTTGGTACGGACTAGAACCAGTGACGTTCTTGCTGTGAGGCAACAGTGCTAACCACTGGGCCACCGTGCCACCCATGTAGGAAAGGAGGAGGAGTAGGGGTGGAAGGGGGGATTTGTCAAAACGATGATGGCTGTCATATGGAACTTATGGTATTTATAGTGGCTTAGTAATCATCTGATTGGTGAATCATAAATTAAATAATGCGGGACCAGCCGCAAGCAATCATAAGCTTGTGATCCTCTCGAAATTAGTTTATAAATGAACTTCACTAATGGAGTCATGACACAAATTTTTGTTATTTTAAAGCAAGACACTTTAGGCTAAAACCCCTGTCAAATAAGAGATTCAGGGCTTTTCGTAAAGTTTTTTTTTCTTTTCAGTCAAATATAAAGAAAACTTCCAAAATGTACTTTTTGGTGTTACTTTTGTCATACTTTATCAATTTATGCATGTATTTCCATTACTATACATATTTATAACTTTAAATCTGCATTAGAGTGGCTTAAACACACCAAATCTCACAGTTACTGTATTCTAAAGGTTTTTACTGAGGTATTTATTCATATATAATTTGCCTGATTAGTCTACAAAAAGGTGAACATGTGCTTTGTTTCTATCTAAAAAACAGTATTTTCTGAATTATTGAGTAAAAAAAAGAAAACCAAATCCTCCCTTTTTAACATGTCCATAAAATTAATATTAATTTTGAAACAGGGGTAAATGTACACTATATAGTGCCAAACGTTCTGGGACTTCTGCCTTTATATACACATGAACTTTAATGGCATACATTCCATTCTTAATCTGTAACGTTTTATATGGCTTTGACTAATCATTTGCAGTTTCAGCTCTTCTCGAAAGGCTTTCCATAAGGTTTTAGAGTGTGTTTATGAAAATTTTAACTACTCTTCTGGAAGCCTTTCTTTCTTTTTCAAGGTTCCTTCTGGAACCTTGCTATGTTTGTTAAATTTTTGGCAATAACCAAAAATTCATCTCATGAGTCAAAATGATAGATTTTTCTTTCCATATTTTCAGATAGTTGCATTTCAAATATTGTCCTATTCTAACAAACCGTACATCAATGAAAAGCTTATTTCTTCTGCAAATATTTTATTTCCCAAAATGTACACTTGACTTATTTTGTGGCCCAAGGTCACATTTGTTAGGCCAGGTAACACAGAAGAGAAGACTTTGCTCACAGTCTCTGCTCTAATTCATCCCAAAGGTGTTCAATCAGGTTGAGATGAGGACTTTGTGCAGGCCAGTCAAGTTTCTCTACACCAAACTCACACATGCAAGTCTTCATAGAGCTTGCTTTGTGCACTGGTATGCAGTGATGTTGGAACAGGAAGAGGTTATCCTCAAACTATTGAAACAGGTAAAAAACGGAGGTTGGAGCCAGATCCAAATGGGCAAATTAACTCCAAATGAGTAGGACTTGAGCTGCAAGTGGGCTCCTGCAGTTTTCATTGATCTATTTAATGTATCCTACATGACATGAGTTCAAACTAATACATTTTACTAACATCTACACCTTCCACATCCCTAAACCCAATCTCACAGTTAGCTGTTGTGTTTTATGGACATCTACACCTACCACTACCTTAAACCCAGCCTACTTGTGGGTTAAGTCCCTACCACTTGGAGTTTACCCAACCTACTTGCAGCATAACTCCCTCTCTGAGCTGTAGCAATACTTACTTAAATCTATTCAAACAAAGGTAGGAGTTTAAGGTCCCACCCAGTTGGCCCAATAAAGGCCCAATAAATCTGACCAATCATAAAACATTAATAAGATTATTTCAATATATATTTTAGATAAATGTTTGTACCTTTAGTCTTTATTCGTAACCATTACATTTGTTTATTCGGGTGCCCATGTCGCTCAGAGGGATCACATCGGCTGGTGGCGTCCCTCACAGTCACACTCTCGTTAGTCTTGATTATTGAACAGAGGTAATTGACTAATACTTTTAGATGGCCGCTCCTATGCTTGCTCATTCTAAAGTATTTTTGATTAGTCCCCTTAGATGTACACCCTTGAGTTAAAGTTAATATTAATTCTATTCAGAGGTCATGGCCATTATTACAAATATAACCGACTTCTGTACTCTATAATAATTTTGGTTTAGCCAAGCTCATGAATTCCCGTGTACACTTAAGTTAGAACAACATTTCTTATCTAGGTTAGTCATGCAACTTGTTGCCCTAGACAGAAATAAAATTTTTCCACCTACTGTAATTACACTTGAATCAATATCAAGAGTCAGTCAGATGCCTAAAATACAGTTCAAGAGTTCACACTTAGCTGATGATTGATTATAAAGCTAGTTTGGCATACTGTACTGGGAGAGAGCCCTGAGCTCATAAGATCCTCGAGCCCGGGGCTCCCTCCTGTTGCAAGGCAAGAGGGGAGTTTGAGCTCAGGTAGATCTCGAAAACTCCTCTGTCATAGTGGCTGAAGAACAGATAGTAATTGCTCTTTTAAAGAGATAAGTACTTGGTAGGAGCATATCTATGGTGTTGATTTAGATTAGTCAATAAACTTAAGTTGTATGTTTTTTGACAGTGGGGGGAAACCGGGGGACCCGGGAGGAAACCCACATGAACACGGGGAGAATGTGTTAACTCCACACAGAAACATTGGCTGGCTTGGTAAAGACTAGAACCAGAGACGTTCTTGCTGTGAGGCAACAGTGCTAAGCACTGGGCCACAGTGCCATCAATCTAGGAAGGAGGAGGAGTAGGGATGGAAGGGGGGATTCTTCAAAACAAAGATAGCTGTGATACGTAACCTAGTGTGTTTATAGTAGCTTAGGAATCGTCTAATTGGTGAATAATAAATTGGATAATGCAGGTCCAGCTGCAAGCAATCATAAGCACGCCATCCTCTCGAAATTAGTTTATAAATAAACTTCACTTAATGTGCCTGATGCTCCATCTCAACTGGCCTTTGGTCCGTTACTGACCTGATGCAGAAAGTGCGGAAACAAGGATACAGCGTAATCTACTAAAATTAATAATTACAGAGTAAGCAGAATGCATTCAAACATAATTTAATAGTCAGGTAAATATGTATTATGCCAATTATTCAGTCAATTCGCAAACAATCCATACAAGACATCAAATTCTCAAAGATAAATCTAAGATTAAAAGACGCAAACCTGACTTCAAAACATACATAGCATGGAACATGAGAGTTCCATATTATGGGCTGATCTGGTTACAGAATTGCCCCAAGATTCTTGATGCTTTTCCTTAAATAGTCAACCCATAGTCAAACATTCTCCAAGTAGGTGTGTCTGAAACAACAATGGAAGCCCACCTGCTGTGGAAATCAGATGGTAATTTGGGTAGAGGGTCATGACAAATGACACTCCTTCTGTGTTGGGTCAAACATACCTAAAGTTTCAAGAGTTTACTTAGATTATGACTATTTCTATAAGAACAAGACCATTGTACCAGTCACACTGAGACGTTTCAAGTGATATCAAACATGATAAAGTCACTTGCACTGATACAGAACATTCATACTTTGAGATGACCTTTGTCTTTGTTCTTTGAGTTGGGTAAAGAGGAGTGTAGGGGAGACTAATGTGAACGAAGGAATGAGCTTATCCCGCATTCTTGCTCCATGGGCTGTGGAGGCAAATGTCTCTGTGTTTATATGTCCTGTTTGTATTGTCCATATGTGGATGCATAAAAGTATTTGAGATTTCTCAAATCTTACAGGAGCAGGAAATTGTCCAAAACATTTTGAAAATGAATATTGGTTTGATTGTGGGGCTTTCTTTTTGTTTACCATTTCCTCATAGCAAACTCCAGTGAGAGGGGTTTGGTTAAGAATATTGTTTCTAAAGCCATGACTTCATCAACAGAAGCATTGCCACTCCAAATGCAGAAGCAGGCTTTGATTGAAGCTTTTTTAAAAACTTGCATCGATTATTTATTCACCTAAAGTATAACAACATGTGCTAGCAAAATAAATAGTGTAACTTTGGATTTCATACAATCTTTTAAAGTTAACCTGTGCTCCTGGTTTTCCTCTGCAGCAAAGCTGACGGCCAAAGAATTGCTGGAGAAGCTGGCAGACGGGGATCTGATGAAGGTGGTAAGCTGTATGGAGCACGCAGTGGCTGCTGTTCATCCTCGGACACGATATTCTCCAGGCTGGGATGCCAAGTTCTTCTGGCTGCCTCTGTCCTACATGCCAACCTTCATCACAGATGCTTTACTCCTGAAAAAGGCTGTTCAACCAAAAGCTTCTGTTCTGTGAGCATAAATGTTGTGTATTATGACGCAATACTTGACAAATAAGTCTTTATTGCACATTTGTACAATATTGAGGATGAATAAAATACATTTTTAAAGGTGCTCTGGAACATTTGTTGGGAGTTTTTAATGTCCAACTTTAGATCACAAATATTTTATTTTAAAGAGCCCCTATTTAGCATTCTAAATGGTCATATTTTGGTTTTAGGGGTCTCCAACAACAGGCTGATATGCCTGAAAGGTCAAAAAACACTTTCATTGTCTTATAATCTGCATTTATTTTTACCTGATTATCCCAGCGACTGCCATATGATTCGTTCAGAGATTCATTTGTTCCCAAACCCCTCCTTAGCGCAAAGCTAATCTGCACTGATTGGACCGATGACCCAGTCTGACAGAGAGAAATGCCCACCACGGCTACAGTATGAACTAGCAAAAAGTATGTGCAGGAATGCAATAAAGCAATGCAGTTAAACACCAGCATATTACTCTACTCCTAAAGGTGCTGTAAGTTTTTGACACTTCTAAAGCATAAAAATACCATAATATGTGTGCAGATATTTAAGAAACATGCTAAGTGAACATACTTGTTTAACTGAAAAACAATGCTGAAGTCAGATATTCTGTTTTTCGGTGCCGGAACGCTGTCTTTGTTTAGGTAATTTAACCTGCACAATTCCAGTTTAGCCAATTATATTTCAGCACCCCGGGTTGCCTTGTTAGAAAACAGCGTATTTCATTCATTCATTCAGAAAGGCTCTGAAAGCATGTGTCCGTGACCGAAAATGCGACCTCCAGTGGACATAACAGACATCGAAATAAGACTCAGTTCCACATGAGGTTAATAATTAGCAAATGATATAAATATTACAAACGTAAACATTAGGTGAGCAGGTTACATTGTAACTGCGTGTCCTAACAACACACTTTGTAACGAGATACGCAGTGATGAGCAATTTGGCTGTTTGCACCAGACGAAACATGACAGAAATTTTAATACAGCCTTTCAGAAGCACAGAATACCTTTAAACCTAACCCCAAGTAATAACAACACACATTCAGTATTAATCCACAGTGGCAAAAGTTTAACTATTTTGAAAATTGACCGCGCAGCGTGTGTAGTAGCAACTGATGGTGGCCACAGCAAAGACAAACAGCAGAGGATCACCAGGAAATGCATTAAAATTGGTAAAGGAAGTAGCAGGCGTCTTGTTTTCAATGTGGTTTTGGACACAATATGTGAATACCCCATAGAGATTTAACCTGAGAGATACAGTACAAGCACTGGTCTATAATCGATACATGATTACAAGCCGTACAGGGCGATTACAACTTATAGCACTCTATTAAACACATATTTTGCAAACTACACAAAAGGCAACAATTTAAATCACACTTACATGTAATGATCCGGAGGAAGAAGAAACTGGTCCATATGAACTGTAACAGCTACTGACAAAGTCCTTGTTAAAGTCTCATAGTCCCATACATAGGGACTGCTGCTCTGTCCTGCAATAGCAAATGGCAGACGAATCCCGCGTTGCAGCGTAGGTTATTGTATCAATCATCAGAAAAATGACAGGAGCAAACACAACACTAGAATAGCTATACTGTGGTATTGTTGTGAAAATGAACTTCCCTTTATTCCCCGCAGCCGAATCTCCATCTGTCAGTGATCGTCATCTTCATGTCATGATCAGTCCCGTGATCCCCTGCCCTCACTCTAGTGTCTGAAGGGAAAGGGCGTTCACATTTTACCAGATCTGGAACTACATATTTGGTGATGTACCGTATTGGCGTCATGCAAAAGATCCAAACCCAACTCAATTTATTTATTTGACTCTGAGTCGACTATTTCACTAAAGAATCAACAGTTTTAAACAAGGTGCACTTTCAGATTTAAACCTCAGCTAATTGTTTCTATTCACTTAGTGCTATGCTACACACTGCATGGAAGCTCATTTTCAAAAACCCATAATCGTGGCTTTTTAAAAGAGTACCCCAACAATGACTGACGCCACAAAAATTAAATGGCAGAACATTTCAGCCGATAAATCTTCAGTGCATCTCTAATATTAACACACTTCTACATTCCCATTGTTGCACATTTCTGTTGTGCCTTAGATCAATATAGAGTAAAAAAAAGTCCAGAGCTTAACATTGTCATTGACATAAATTTTATCACGATTCGACATAATATGATTTATCGGCGCAGCCCTAATTGATAGTACCCATTTTCTTAATGATTTTCGTTACATTTGTGGGAATTTTTCACCAATATTTTTTAGATCACAAAAATATTTATTTACAGCATTATAGCAGCATATAACTTTACAGCATTTAAAATGTCTCAGGCTTTTAAATATATTTTGTTACGCACTGTGTATACATAATTTACAAATATTATTCATTCATTTATTCATTTTCCTTCGGCTTAGTCTCTTTATTCATCAGGAGTCGCCATATCGAAATGAACCGCCAATTTTTTCAACATATGTTTTACACAGCGGATGCCCTTCCAGCTGCAACCCAGTACTGGGAAATAAAAATATTATAGATTTTCAAAATAAAATGATGTTTTTTATTGTTGGGAATTTCATTATTTATAAATGATGGCCTTTTTTAGAAACATACAGTACTTCATTTCAGAGTGGATAAAGGTTTATTTTTGCTGACCCCATAGAGAGAAGTCTTTCTTGCATTTAGCAAAAACTCACTTCATTTTGACCAAAATAACGGGATCTAACTTTCAAGTCAAGTAAACGCTTTTGAGAACATTAATACATTTATACTGGAAAACAAGACAAAAACACTGATGAACAACACCATTACAGCTACAGTAAATCACACCCTGCTGAGAAATCCAGCTTAAACCAGCCTAAGATGGTTGGCTAGTTTTAGCTGGTGGACTAGCCTGGTTTTAGAGTGGTTTTGGTCATTTCCAGCCTGTTCTTAGCTGGTAAGGCTGGGAATTGACCAGCTAAAACCAGCTTGACCAGCCAAAACCTGCCATGTCCAGCTTAAACAGGCTAGTCAAGCTGGTTTTAGCTTGTTTAAGATGGTCATTTTCCAGCCTGACCAGCTAAGACCAGGCTGGAAACCAGCCTGGAAATGGCCAAAACCCTCTCTAAAACCAGTCTAGTCGACCAGCTAAAACCAGCCAACCAGCTTAGCCTGGTTTAAGCTGTTTTTTTTCAGCAGGGCAACGACAGTTTAAAGGTTTGTCAGCCGAAGGCCACAGGGTTTATTGCATAAGCTCAGTGACGTTTATTAAGGGCCCTTTGACCCCGACATCAACCTGCAGCCCCTGAGCTCTGCATTCGAGATTGTGGAGCTGAAGATCTGCAGTGGAGGAGCTCAAACCTGCACCTGACATGGTAGGGCATTCAGTGCTGGATATCATAACATTTATCTGTCTTTCATTACATGCATAGAACAAGACAGGTATTAATAAGTCCAATTAACGCATCTGTGTTTCTAAAGCGCTTTGTGTCAGTTCTAGTAAATTGAAACTGTCAGTTCAGTTTTCAGAGTTGAAGTTCAGTTCAGTGTGGTTTAATTTTCACTGCTGAAAGTCCAAACACTAAGGAGAAAATCCATTGATGCACAGCTCCAGTGTTAATGAATATATTTCTGTGTTTTCAAATGTATGATAGTAGTTTTGTATGCAATAATTCATTAACAGATGTGAGGGAAGTGAACAAACTCTCGGTAGCAGTGGGGGCGCCCTCTAGTGGCTCTGTAAATGATTTGTTTACTGTTACGCTTACAGCATTTGGATTTAGTTTCTGTATAGCCTACAGTGTGCATATATAACTCCATCTTCAAAAATCATTGCTGGGACAGTCCCTGTACAGTATTCCTGGGGTAAATGCAAGATTAAAATGAATGACGTTGCATTAAATTATACAAGTAACGTTTATGTATATATCCTAGCAAATTTAGCTAGTCAAAGAACTAAACAAGTGAACAATGGTATGAGGGAAATAAAACTGCGAGACACCGACACAAAAAAATAATACAACAATTTAAGAAGCTTAAACATAAAGATAGATCCTCAGTATTGTTTTATAGATGTCCAGAGACTATTCTGAGGGGAACAACTGAGAAATCCCAATCACTCTTGCTTTTTAAACAAGACTGAGGGATAGTTTACAAAGCCCTTAGGAAGAGGGTAGTCAGAAGATCTGCAAGATGATGAGGCTTGACCATTTAGAGCTTTAAAAACAAACAATAAACTTTTAAATTGAATTTTTAAATGAACAAGAAGCCAATGAAGAGAGGCTGAAATGAACTTCAGTAACAAACATACAAAATCCGATCTTACACACAAAAGACAACAATAGTAACAATGATAATAACTTAAAATATCAGGTTAAATAATGTTTCAAACACATATAAAACAGTTAAAAGATGAGAAAAAAATTCAACCGATACATAAATAACACAGATAACGTGTGATTTTAAGTGTTCTAAAATTCCTATTAAGATGTCCAATTTTCATAAACAAGCATTAAGTACATGGAAACTGATTTATAAGCATAACGTTTCCCCCCACTTGTGTATTGGCTGGAACAAACAGTATATTTTATTCAAAAACAAGTCCATATTTTGGAATGATTATGTTAAAAAAGGATTAATTTTTGTTACAGACTTATTAAATCATGTAGTGGATTTATATAATTACAGTGAATTTATTAACACTTTTGGTTTAAAAATTACTTTGAACGAATACAAAAAATGTGTTCATTGTATCTCCCCAAAAATTACTTCACCTTGTTAAAACCGCAAAAATATATAACCATGTATCTGGCTTACTTCCAGAGCTTACTATTAAGGGCCTTTCTATCATGGATAAAAAATGTAATAACAATTATATCAGGAAAATCCTAACTGCAGATAAAAGTGTTCCTCCAATATCAATGTTTAAATGGAAACAAGCATTCCCTTCATTCTTTTTCCCCTAAAAAATCTGGTCAGATATTACAAAACACATAATTCCCAATAAAGTAAAAGAAACAAACTTTAAAATATTACATAGATACTATTCATGCAATGACTTTATTAGTAAGTTTAAGGAAGGTTTTTCACCCTTGTGTTGTTTTTGTAAAATGGAACCGATTTTTCGCTTATTTTTCAGTTGTAGTTACACAGAACGGTTTTGGTCCCAAGTTTTTCTTATTACTTTTTGAAGTGTATTATAAATTTATCAATATAACTGATAAAATGGTTTTATTTTTGCAAATCTGGAATATTGGAAATGGACAAAATAACAAAAATTCTCATTTTATTTCAAGAGTTCACACTTAGCTGATGATTGATTATAAGCAAGTTTGGCATGCTGTCCCGGGAGAGAGCCCTGAGCTCAAAAGGTTGTTGAGCCCTGGGCTCCCTCCCGTTTGCAGGGTGAGAGGGGAGCTTTGAGCTCGGGTAGATCTCGAGAACTCCCCCCTTTTGTAAGAGTTGATGAAGAAAATAATTGCTATGAAGAGATATGCTGATGGATAAGAGTTTGACTAGTGCTAAATTTAGATTTGTTTAATTAACTTGTAGTGCATGTTTTTGGAACGTGGGAGGAAACCGGAGAAACGAGAAAGAACATGCTAACTTCACACAGAAACAACAGCCAGTCTGTTAAAGGACTTGAACTGGTGACGTTCTTGCTGTGAAGCTGCAGTGCTAGTCACTGGGCCACCGTGCCGCCCTATGAAAGGAAAAGAGGAGGAGTAGGGGTGGAAGGGGGGATTCTTCAAACGAAGATGACTGTAGTAAGAAACCCTGGCTCTTTATAGTGGGTTAGAAATCGTCTGATTGGTTGGTCATACATGGTTAATGCATGACCAGCCGTGTTCAATCATAATCACGTGATCCTCTCGAAATTAGTTTATAAATAAACTTCACTTGGAAAGTACCACATCTACAAAACAAAATGTATGCTGACTGTACCAAATTGTAAACTATTTCTCATTGATCTAAGAATTTTTAATGATTCCCTGACAGAATAATACCAAAGCTATTAAGACACCCCAACTGCTGGAAAAATACTTAATGTACATGATTAATTTTTGTTGTTAGTTCCCTTGTATACTGTTTTATGTATATTTCTGTACTCCCCTGTTTAATTAATAAAAAAAAAAACAGATACAGCAAGAGGAAATAAAGACCTACGTGATATTTCCGAAATAATTATCATAATAATCCAAGAATCTATCACTTTTCTTTTTTTAACCAGTCTCAGAGATTTAATAAAAACATCAATTTCAATTAAGAAATGTGAAAAAGAAGGCTGCGAATTGGAGAATTTTTGTTTGCGAATAAAATATTTTCCATATAAAACAAAAAAGTTAATAATGTCCCTGCTGAAAAAAACACCATATGCTGATAAGGTATGTTTTGATGCTGGTATTGTTGGTTTCGATGCTGGTTTTGCTGGTCTTGCTGGTTTCAGTGCTGGTCCTAATGCTGGTCTTGCTGGCCTGAATGCTGACCAGCATTGTGACCAGCAAAACCAGCATTAAAACCAGTAAGACCAGCAAAACCAGCACTGAAACCAGCAAGACCAGCATTGAAACCAGCAATACCAGCACTGAAACCAGCAAGACCAGCATCAAAACAATCCTTATCAGCATATGCTGTTTTTTTCAGCAGGGGTAGTTCTCTGATACATCAGTTTTACCTTTATAGTAACAAATAATATCTTGTAGTTGAAAGGGGCTGGAAGAAGCAATGTAATTACTTATACGGAGATATAAGCTATTCCAAAAGCTTTTTGTGTTTTCACACTGAAAAAAATATGTGAATCAGGGTTTCTAAAATGAATATGACATAAGCTATATCAGTGTGCGAATTATATGATCAGGGTGGGTCAACTTATTCGATTAGGCTAATTAGTGTGACACATGCCTCAGCCATTTATATATTTATTGTTAATTAGATGTAGTTTAATAATACAACATATTTACGTTTTCAATTTTTTTAGTGATATTTAATGTATTCAGTATCTTCTAATTAGCTCTTTCAGCTATTTCTCTAGGTCAGACTATATAAACTCCATCTAACGTGACTTTATTTCAGGCTACATTTAGATACAAACCAGAAGAGAGTCCTGTGAACACTTTTTGATGTTTCAGGGTGTTGAATGAATGTTTTTTTTCTTGCATTGACTGGTGTGATTTTCCATTCACAATCGTTATAGGGGATTTATATTCATATAGTCTATTATTTTGATTATTAACATTATTATTTAAAAACAGATCATAGTAAACTATTTCTCAGTATTAAAGCGCTGACCCCCCCCCCCCCCCCTACATCTTGTTTTGACATCCTTTAGCGGGGATCGAGTGTTAATTAGCCGGGGTCAGTCCCCTCCAAACTCCCCTTTAATTTGCACCCTGGGCTATATTGGAGTATAGTTTCATTAGATTATATAAGTACAGAATTCTAGTGTAAATAGGCTACATTTGTTTTCATGAATCAGGAATTAAAATAAATAAAAAATAAATAAATAAAAATAAAATGTAGTCTATTTATGTATTGCGCGTGTTATTTTATTTAGTTTTATTTGAATGCATTGAAACATACCTGTTCAATTGGTTGGTTTTCTACATTTGACAACTGGGTTGTGCACAAAAATCAGTTTTAAATCAATGCAGGTCAGTCCCAGTGTAAACTTTCACACACTTACAGTACACAACAACCTTGGTAATATACAAAACAAATCAGCCAGCAACACACTTTCTGTCTACTGAGGATGACAAGGGAACATTTAAATTAAACCAAATTTGACTTTTTTTTTTTTTTTTCTCAGCGTGTTATTTATTATGGTGTTCACTCTTGCTCCTAATGGACTTTGCTCAGGTGACAATGTAATCTAAGTGAAAGAGCCTATAGACTGTACCTGAAATCGCCCTTAGTCCCAGTGATGGCTGCTTTCAAAGCACTCAAAATCCTAATGAATCTTTTTGTTTTAAATCAGTGGTTTCGGCACACGTATCAAATTTGCAAGGTTTCGAAAAGAACATTTTATGGTTCTCTGCTGGGAGGACTTGTGTAATACCCTAAAATCCACATGATTCATGCTGCCCACAATATATAAGCCTTGACAGTGTATAAAAGAACACATTATGAAGACACTTAATATTTAATGATATATTAATTTCAAATGCTTCAAAACAGTGATTCATTTTGTTAAGCGATTGGTTCAATTGTTTTAAAGCTTTGAAAAGCTTTCTCCCATCACTAGATGCCATATTGTGGTCAGACAAAATTCATTCATGCAACTTTCAGTGCATGAGTATCCACTAGTTGTTGAGCACATCGACTGTACACTCATTATTGCAATGCACTGTGGGATTGATTGCACTCTGAAGTGCACTTTAGGGGTCCGTTCTTTGTATGTGGATTACTCAATTAGCTGTATTTGGTTATTGACGATTTTACATGATCCAGGATCGTTTTGTTCTTCAAAATTCATCCGAGAGTTGTAGTCATAGCAACAGGTCTGATAGCTCAAACCTGCTCGGGAGCAGCTTATTTCATATAAACAGGATTAAATTGGGTCATTTCAAGCAAAGGTAACACTAAAAGTATGTGCCAAATGCTGATATTTTCTTTTCTGGACTTTTTAGATACAATCGCGCACTATTTTAATGTACCGACCCAACTTTAGTACACTTTGTGTATGATAATAGACATGCCTAACAACTAAATAAATTGCTAGGTTAAAGTATAAAGCCTGCAGCCCACCACAAATGAAGAACGTTATCACGTATCATATTTAACAAACCATTTACTACGAATTTGATGTAATTTTGCTCACATGGATAATTGAAAATTAATCAGATGATGTGATTAAGCTGCTGTGCCGTTAGCCAATGGTTGCATTGCTGATCATGATTTTGAGGATCGATAGATCAGTCCTTCACAACACAAGCAGCGGTCTCAGATCAGATAATTTTAATTTGATTCACAAACTTATTTGAAGAACTAAATTAGCCAGAGATCAGATATCAAGATTAAAAGATCCAGGATCTGTCAAATCATCTTAGATCATTTAAGCAAGGTAAGAAGAACTGACCCCAGAACATACAATAGGGTTTTGGATACCATTACATATGGCTGCTCCCTCAATAGTGCACTATTTAAGAGTAAATTGGGTGATTTTAGATACATGCATGAAACTTCCAGGCACGTGTTTATGTTAAGGTAAGAGTGAGCTGAACTATGCAGGACAACAGACCTCCTGGACCAATTTCGGTAACCTCTGGAATGTTTGTATCTAAGAGCTCTGCCCTCTTTTGGAAAGCAGCAGCTCATTTGCATTAAAAGTGACACAAATATTGTGTGTTTTTGCTCACACTCAAATAGGGGCAAGTTTGATAAGCTACAGTTGAAGCCAGAATTATTAATACCCCTGAAATATTAGCCCCGTTTATTTTTTTCCTCCAATTTCTGTTAACTGAGAGATTTCAACACATTTCTAAACATAATAGTTTTAATAACTCATTTCTAATAACTGATTTATTTTCTCTTTGCCATGATGACAGTAAATAATATTTGACTAGACATTTTTCAAGACACTTCTATACAGCTTAAAGTGACATTTAAAGGCTTAACTAGTTAAATGAGGTTAAGGTTAGGGTAATTAGGCAAGTTATTGTATAACAATGGTTTGTTCTGTAGAAAATTGAAAAAATATATAGCTTAAAGGGGCTAATAATTGTAAAAAAAAATACAACTGCTTTTATTCTAGCCGAAATAAAACAAATAAGACTTTCTCCAAAAGAAAAAAAATATTATCAGACATACTGTGAAAATTTCCTTGCTCTGTTAAACATCATTTGGGAAATATTTAAAAAGAATCAAAGGGGGGGCTAATAATTCTGACTTCAACTGTATAATAAATGATCTGTCCATGATTAATGAATCTGTAGATTCGAGAGAACAGAGAAAATCTGTAAGTGTGTACATTGAGCCCCTGTTCCTCCATGGTCCGCAGGTGTTCTGCTGTGCTGATCTGCTGTGCTCCTGCTGGTGTGCACTGGCTGTAATCGCGCTCGTCGTCGTGTTCTGGTTCTTCAGAGACTCCCGTCAGATCTCCAGCATCCACGAGAAACATGTCCTGATAACGGGATGCGACAGTGGCTTTGGAAACCTCGCAGCGCGGCAGCTCGACCGGCAGGGTTTTCTCGTAATCGCCGCGTGTCTCACCGAAACCGGAGCCTCCAGACTGCGTGCTACTGCTTCGCCCAGACTTAAGACACTCCTGCTCAATGTGACCGACAGCGCGAGCATCGATCGCGCATTAGAGCGCGTGCGCAGTGAGACCGGCGGGAAAGGTGAGTGCCACTTGGGTGAGTGAGAGGTGTCTCCAAAGCAACAGATGAGTGTTTCTGACTCTGTGGGTGTTTTCAGACGTGTGATTGTCTTAAAGAAAAAAAAACATAAGAAAAAAAGAGGATTCTAGCGCTACTTGTGATAGCCTAAACATTTTAAATATTGATAATACCAACGCGTTTTGGCTTCAAAGCCTTCTATTGGGTATAAGAAAAAGACATTTAAAGGGCCATGAAACCCCCATCTTTCGGTTTAAGTCTATCTCAGAGTTTTTTCAAAAAATGCTTCATGATGGGTGTGGAGCGCTGAGAGCAGAGGAAGGAGGGGGCGTGGCCGGCAGAGCAGGGGGAAAAAGAGGGAAGCGAACAAATGTTAGTCAGCTCACAAAATGAGACACAAACTGTGAGAAGCAGCATGATTTTTATAGTTTACAAAGTTACAATGCAAAGAAATAAATCCCTGCTAGATATGTTATTCATAATTTCATAAACACAACCACAATTTGTTATTATAAATATAATCGTGTTAAATGAGGAGGACTTCTCTCCTCCTGAATCCCCGGGTCTGATTGCAGACACAGTGGATAGCAGTGCAGCAGGTCTCTTGCCCTGTCAATTCCAACTATTAACCCTGCCGGTAATCTGGAGGATTTTAAACATGTGCGAACACAGCGGCAGGGATATAGGCGATGTGTCTGAATGGTAATGAACTCAACTGATAAAAGACAAAGTCTGCTATTCTCCAAATCTTGTACAGCTCTCCCGACAAAAATCCTTGCTGCAAACCAACAGCATTGCTGTATCGACCCTGACAGCATCGCAGGGATACCCTGTGGGTCATAGAAACAAATACATAAGACCCGTGCCTTTAAAATGCAGCGAGTGCATGTTGAAACAAACATTGTTTGATAAAACAATCACTATGTCTAGTTTGATGAAACCAACACTATGTCTAGTTTCTCAGTCTGAGTTCATTAATTTTAATGCGGCCATACCCACGAATCTACGTGCTCCTTGAATACATTAACACATGAGAGAGAGACATACCTGCACAAAGCTTGGAAAGTGAACTTTCCAACTCAAATGTTGTCTCGCTAGGTAATCCATAGAATTCTCATCACGCTGGCTCTTCTTTTCCGCCATTATTAAAAACTATGACAAAAGCTGCCCACATGCCCACAAACAAAGACAGCATGCCGGCTAGAAAGTACATGCCCACAAACAAACACAGCACACTAGAAAGGTCATTTCATTTTTATTCCCAGGAATAAATTGAAATTATGACCCATTTAACCTCACTATCGAGTATTTGAGCAAATATATATATATAAAAGGTCTTAAAATATTATAGACATAATCAATTAAAAACAACAGAAATAAAATGGATTTAGCGTATTTGGTTGAATCTAAAGAAAGAGGAACAGTCAGATTCATTGCAAAACATGCATATATACTCACCATGGAATATTTTATGAGTCTGCAGACTGACACTACAATGCCTCATTCATACAGGGCGTCAACGGTTCCCATTCACTTTGAATGGGTGACGTCAGGCGTTGCGGATCCATCGGTGCCACTTCAGCAGCATTGCTCGCTGCAGAAGTTGAGAATTTCTCAACTTTTCAAGCACCAACAGATGCGTCAGCCAATCAGATCGCTTTATGCAATTACACCAGCTCTGACAGTTGTAGATTGCGGACTAATCTCATTGGCTGTGGCTGCTATGACTATCACGTCAGCCCCAACTTCAGACACACCCTCTGTCAAGCGTTGATGAAGCCCCATGCGAATCTGGCGTTATGGCATTCACTGTGTTTTATGGGAGTGGGTGGAGCTAAACATTTCTTATGTTGTGCTTTGCTCACTGCATCTCTCTGATTGGTGGAATTTTCAGTGGAGAATTATAAGTAATGTAGTTTTCCTGCACAGAATTATATTTTAAAATTTATTTTTAAATAAATTTGCATAAAAATGACTTTTACAGAAACTTATTGAAGGGATACAATATCATACTTTCAATATAATATACTTAACATGAATTCATTTTCATACTTTAGTGACTTTCTGCATGTGATTGTTTTTTCTTTTCTTTTGTTTTTGCATGTCAGGCCTGTGGGGTTTGGTGAATAACGCGGGGGTCTCTGTGCCCATTGGCCCCATGGACTGGATGCAGCTTCATGACTTCAAGAAGGTTCTGGATGTGAATCTGACTGGTGTGATCGCGGTGACGCTCAAGTGTCTTCCTCTGCTGAAGAAGGCTCAGGGTCGAGTGGTGAACGTGGCCAGTATTCTGGGCAGACTCTCCATCATCGGCGGAGGATACTGCCTGTCCAAATATGGCGTTGAGGCCTTCTCTGACAGCTTGAGGTGTGTGTAGGCATCTAAAAGAAAAATATACTTAAATTTAAAACATGAAGCGACAACAAGACCCTGTGCATTGAAAGGGTTATTTATCATGCTTTTTAATTACTTACAATTTAGCGCCTTTAAAAAAGGAAAATTACTACAGAATTTTATTTGACAATGATGACGTATTTACAACTGAATCTGAATATTGAGTTAGGGGCAGGGCTTTTTTGGAGTCTTCCTCTGATTTTTCACTTGTAGCCAATTAACTATTAATTTGGAGGGGCGTGGCTGAGAATATTGCAGCCAATCGTAAAATTGCCATCATTAGAGAAGAACTGCCATTGATCAGATGGACAGATTTTGATTGAAGATTACCAAAGCAAACTGTTGTTGTTTTCTTTAGTGGATTCACTTGCATGGTTTAATTGTTCACCCCATAGACTTCCATTCATACGCATGCAAATGGGGCAGGTCGGAAACGCAAGCTCATGCAACAAGTTTCACAGTTTGCTGCTTTGGAAAGTTCAAACTTGGTAAACTCTGATCAGCGAAATAGCATTAAGTAATTGCGTGAGACCAATCGAAGATCAAAACATGACCTCTCTGGACAGAAATGTAAAATATGAACCAATCGCTCACTTTTTTAAATGTCTAATCATTCATTCATTTTCTTTTCAGCTTAGTCCCTTTATTAATCAGGCGTCGCCACAGCAAAATGAACTGCCAACTTATCCAGCATATGTTTTACACAGTGGATGCACTTCCAGCTGCAACCCAGCACTGGGAAACACCTATACACTCTTGCATTAACACACATGCATAGTGTGTTTTCCCTGAGGAAACCCACACGAACACAGGGAGAACATGCAAACTCCACACAGAAATGCCAACTGACCCAGCCGGGGCTCGAACCAGCAACCTTCTTGCTGTGAGGCGACATCGCTACCCACTGCACCACCGTGTCACTTAAATGTCTAATCATCTTGTTAAATCCCTTATTTAATTTTCTTAGGGCCATTCAACAGAATTTTGCATGCTCAAACTCTAGCGTGACTCAGCATAAATCTGACCTCCTCAGAGAAGGACTGCTATTGGCCGGATGGACAGATCTTGATTGAATATTACCAAAACAAACCCTTTTTTCCCTCTGTGGATTCACTTGCACTTTTTATTTGTTCACTTTAAGACTAACAATGTGAGCTAGCAAAATATCAAATAAAATACATTTTGATTTCATGTGGACTTTAAAGTGTAGATTTCACTAATCGTGATGGCTTAAATTGATTCAGTATTTGGCCTATAGCTTAGGCCAAAATTAGGATTCTTATCCCAGTCAAAAAATAGTTTTCATCAAATATACATAATATATATTTAAGCTACAAAATAATTACAATTTAATATTTGAAGGAAAATGCATTATATTTCTAACAAGCCGATAAAAAAATCGTATGTTTATTAAAAAGATTTTTGTTGTGAGACTTCACAAGTCACTACAATCTAGTTTTTCTGAAATTCATTCACCTTAAAACTCTTAAATCGAGCCCATACTTGTGTATAATACTCATATAGTTCACTAAAAATGAACATTTCCCCATCATTTACTCACTCAAATGGTTTTATACATTTGGCAATTTATTTATTCTATTGAACACAAAACAAGATAATCTGAAGAATGTAACAAAAAAAAAAAACCATTGACATCCATAGTAGAAACAAAAAACAATGGAAGTCATTGGCTGTTTTTTTTTTTTTATCTTAATTTTTTCATTCATAATTTAATTTTCCTTCGGATTAGTCTCTGATTTACCAGGGGTCACCACAGCGGAATGAACTGCCAACTATTCCAACATATGTTTTACACAGCCGATGCCCTTATAGCTGCAACCCAGTACTAGGAAACAGCAATACACACACACTATGGCCAATTTAGTTCATCCAATTCACCTATAGCGCATGTCTTTGGACTGTGGAGAAAACCTATGCCAACACGGGGAGAACATGCAAACTTCACACAGAAACGCCAACTGACCCAGCCAGGACTGAAACCAGTGACTTTCTTGACCAATATTTCATAGAGCACAAAAACATATTTCAAGTTTACAGCATTTAAAGAAAGTCTTGTTTTGTTGTTTTCAATACTGTACACTCTTAGAAATAAAGGTACGAGAGCTGTCACTGCCTTTTCAAATGGTACAAATTTGTACCTAAAAGGTCCATATTAATACCTTAAGGGTACATATTGGTACCTAAAAAGTACAAAAGTGTTCCTCTTAAAATTTGTAGGTAATATATACTTTTGAGGTACCAACATGGACCCTTCAAGTACAAATGTGTACCTTTTGAAAAGGTACCACACTAGTGACAGCTCTTGTACCTTTATTTCTGAGAGTATATATATATTGTACATCATTAAGAAATAAGATAGTAAATGATTAATTTGTAAATGATTGCCTTTTAAAGGGGACAGTGCTAATCACTGAGCCGACCCTATATATCTTAATTTGTGTTCAACATCATTTTAAATAATGTCACAAAGAAGAAATTATGTTTTGTCTTTTCTCACTGTGTTCAGGAAGGATATGGTGCACTTTGGCGTGAAGGTGAGCATCATTGAACCAGGTTTCTTCAAGACTCAAGTCACAGATCTGGGTCTGATTGAAGACGACCTAAAGAAACGCTGGAGTAATCTTCCAGAACAGGTCAGAAGAGACTACGGAGACTCCTACCTGCAGGACTGTGAGTAAAATCATAAGACGGAGCAATGCCAATTGTCATGCATTCAGTTAAGAGAATAGTTCATGTAAACAAATACAAGAAAATATAACAGTCATCTCATTTCAGTGCTTTTTAAAATATATTAACGGGATGGCTCACCCAAAAATGAAAGTTCTATCACAGCTGGGATCTTATCTCCCTGTGATAATGTGCATTTTGAAGTATTACATGAGAAGTAAGTGGAAAAGCCAATTTAAAAAATATAAATTCCTTAAAATTAGTCAATGACTATAAGATATGAAAATAAACCAATGTTCATTACCCAGCTCGGGTAACCAGTATACTGTGTATTTGAGTGTAAATAACTTTTGTACAGTAAAAAAAAAACAAACTGCGAAGTGATGCATATGTGCATAAAATATAGCTTCTACACTCTCAAACGGAGCCACTTCCGGGGAGTTGCGCAACCTGCGGCCTTTGAAAATTAAAGGGGAAGTCGATGACGTCACCGGACCCGCCACCGGGTCCGCAGAGTTTGACTGATTAATTTGCAAAAAAAAAAAAAAAAGCCTGGTTTTTGAACTTGAAGGTTAAAGATGATTAAAGTCTGTGTGAACCAAATGTTGCTGAGACTTTTATTTCAGGATGTTGACGTACTTCCAACTGAAACAGAATATTGAGTAGGAGGCGGGGCTTTCTTTTTGCACATCATTTTCTAATTGCAAACTAACAGGGGCATGGTAATATATATTTATTGAAAATACTAAATCTGAATACAACAAAATGACATTAAACTTTACAGATTATGTGTCAAATGTGGAAGACTCATATGTCATATAAGGTCCAGAAAAAGAACACGCTCACACACAAACACACACACACACACACACACACACACACACACACACACACACACAACAAAAAAAACAAAACAAGCCAAACCGAAACAGAATGTTTTTTTAAATAAATTGTTACAAGAGTCAACCAAAATAAAAAAGTTAAGCAATATAAAACAAACAGTTATAGCAAGTTATAAAATACAAATAAATGAAACATTATGGCATTTTTAGTTTTCATTTAACCAAGGGCATCTGAAAAGGATTTTATTTCTTTTATAAAAACAATAAACAGTGGAGGAGTTTTGAAATATCTACAATTATGACGCAAATATTTGGTTAATACAATGATATTATTTGTCAAATCGTGGGATGTGGTTAAGAATACAGTGTTGTGGCTGAAGTCATCAAACTGATATCATCAGTGAGGGACCACAACTCTAAACACAGAAGCAAATGCTCAGACTTTTATCGAAGATTACCAATATGTATATGTTTTCACTGGATTAACTTGAATGGATTAAATGTTCACCTAAAGAATAACAATGTGCACCAGCAAAATAAGCATTGTACAATTTGATTACACATGGACTTTAGTGTAATTAATGGAAAAGAAAAATACATTTGCCATAGTAAACATGGGACGATAACCGTTTTCAAGGTATACCGCAGTTTGGAAAAGTCAAGGTTTTAAAACCGCCAACATTTTCGGTAATATCGTTCGTAAAGGTATGTGTACGATTTATTTATTTATTATTTATTTATTATTTTAAGGACAACAGTATCTCCAGCAGAAAAAAACATCGTAAAATGCTGTTTAATGGTAAAAAAATCTTTGTTTGTGAAACACATGAAGACAGCAAAGGTCAATAATTTATCTGAATTATTTAGCCTGATATGTTTACTACTACAAAACATTTTTAATGTTTACCAAAATAAAATCATTGTGTAAAATATATTGTAATAAAAAAATAGTGTACATAAGAACATATTTTAGAGCAGTAATCACAATACCGTGATACAGTGAAACTGTGATTTTTTTATCCAAGGTTATTATACCGTCAGAATCTTATACCGGCCCATGCCGTGACTGCTTGGCTTGTTTACTGTTGGCTGCTAGGTTACCAATACTACAGTCAGCCACTCTAACAACTGCACATTTTCAATTCAGTTCAGAAAAACCTGGCTTTTATTTTACACACACACACACACACACACACACACACACACACACACACACACACACACACACACACACACACACACACACACACACACACAAACCCAAATAAATATCTTTGTACTACTAAAAACAAGAGGACAACATTTGGAAAATGTCCATAACCAAACAGATCTCGCCACCAAATAAATAGAAAAAATTACAACAGTTTCTGTGTGGAGTTTGCATGTTCTCCCCGTGTTTCCTCTGGGTGCTCCGGTTTCCTGCACAGTCCAAAGACATGCGCTAAAGGTGAATTAGGTAAGCTAAATTGTCCGTAGTGTATGTGTGTATGTCTTGGTCCTCCAGGTTGGGGGTTGAGCATTGGGCTAACAACTCACCTCATAAAAATAGGATTTTACAAAACACCAATATGGTGAGGCTAAATATCAACTTCCCTGGGAATAAGTAAGTAGAAAAATAAATAGCCTACTGTGGGTGTAAATGTGGCGAGATCTGTTTGGTGAAATATGCCCCTTTAAACTTTTTATGTCATTAATATTTTAACACGGGCTCATTGTGGATACATACCCCTGTCTACATTTCTGGAGAGTGCGAATTAGCCAGCGGTACGTATGGCTGCATTTCGCCTTTAAAACGAACGCTACGTGGTGGTATGACGTCACAGACAGCTTCTGTTTTTAGCGCTACCAGCTGACTGCTTACCTCCGTGTGGACGGCTTTTCTGGTGTTACCAGTTTGCCCAGTAGCTCGCCGTGTACATTGATGGACTTGGAGTAGAGTTGACTGCGACAACAGGGTTTGAGTCCAGTGAAGAACGGTTCCAAAAAAAAGGTTAAACAAAAGAAAAAAATATGTACAAATAAACAACAGGCTGTGACGGCTTTTCTTTTTTTAGATTGCTTTTGAAAACACTATTGGTTGGGTTTAGAGAAGGGGTGGGTGGGTCAGTCAGTCAGTCAACAGCACACTGGCCTGGGGTGCGTTTCCCAAACAACGACGTAAATCGCCGCTGAACTATCATAGTACGATGCATCGTTTGGGAAAAGAACAATGTAGTGACGAGTGTTTCCCAAAACTCGTAGTTTCTCTGTTGCAGATCCATCGTTTGAACAACATTAGTTATAACGTAAAACACCCATAATGATGCTCTAAATGGGGTGGAGTAACTTCTTCAGAGAACAACCCCATCATTTCTTTGTGCAAATTATATTGTTTTACACAAACACGCATTTAAAATTAAATCCAATATTAGTTTTGGTAAAAACATGCACTCTTTTTCCATATTAATTTAAATATATGTAAATGGCACATATAGGGCCTGTGTTTGCTTTACTAACGTTATTGAGAAGTTGAACATTACATATTTTATTGTAAAACATAAAATCACTTACAAAAGCTAACACTATTCATATATCATATATAAATCATATAAATAAATAAATAATGAGGCAATTTATTATAAATATATTTACTTTAATAATAATATTAATAATATGGATGATGATAATGATGATGATTATTATTATTATTATTATTATTATTATTATTATTATTTAAGTAGGATATTGTTTATGTATTAAAAAAAAGTTTACTTCTACAATTTGACACATGCAAACCACAGCAGAAAGTTCTAAGCAACAGGCCCATGTCATATACAGTACAGATACCACAGAATTAAGACCATTAACGTATGCTGTTTTTTAATTTGGAGACGTAACATAAATTCCGCTTTTAAATAATAGCTCACCTATAGCTTTCGCCATGAGGCTGTGTTCAAAATGACATCAATGTTTTCAAAGTGCACTGAGAAGAAAGCACAATTGTAAACGAAGATCGCTAAAACTAAACTGTAAAATACTTTAAAAGCAAATTACACCTAAAAGAGATGACCTTAATGATTTATTAGTTTTAATAATTCCACCTTTAAATGTTAGAATGTTCTAAATGAATAGGGAATAGGGGGGATAAGTGGGAATAGAACACAGCCAGGAACTATGTTTCTAACTACAGCTTCAGAGGTGTAGTTTCAAGTGCTCAAGTTTGCGACGCGGTTTGCGAATGTTTGTTGGAACGATGGATTTGGGAAACAGCAAATCAATGAACTATGTTTGTAATGACAGAAATTGCGACCTTAGTTGGCTAGCAATGGTTTTGGGAAATGCACCCCAGGTCGGTTGAAGTGTATAAAGCACTCTCTAGTGAAAATATGCGAGAAATTTGAGATCATCAAAAAGCATACACAGCGGCCTCTTGTGGATTTGCAAAAAACAAAATCAGCAAGCAGACGTACCTCTAGTTACGTATTTCTCTGTTCCCAGAAATGTAGACCTGGGTACATATCCGTAATGAGCCTGGGTTGTAATATTTTCAACAATGTTTATTTTGCTAGGTCACGTTGTTATTCTTAAGGTGAATAATTTATCTGTGCAGGTTAATTCACTTGGAAAACAGTTGTTTTGGTCATCTTCAGTGAAATTCTGAGCATTTGCTTCCACGTTTGGAGTGGCGGTCCTTTTGTTGACGTTATCCTGAGGGTTTCCGTAGCAACTGCATATTAATACCCTCTCTTATTGTTAGTTTGAGTAAACTCTAGATGGATCAATACAGCACTGTGATACAATAATTCATATTTTTACATGACTGTGATGGTTAGGTTTTGGGTTGGGGAAGGTTTTAGTAAAATACAATTTAATGGGTAATTTAATAAATTAATATGAATAATACTCAGCGTAATTACTGTTTCTACTTTATTGGGATGGTTGGATTTAAGGTTGGGGCAGGGCTTGATGTTATTATGACGTTTTTGATCAGTTTTATGTTTACAATGTCTTTTTTCTGCTATCCTTGTATTTTTTAAGTGTAAAGCACTTTGAGAATAAAGTTTTAAAGGCGCTATACAAACAAACTATTATTATTATCATCATCATTATTATTAATAATAAAATACAGTTAATGGGTAATATTCATTCATTTTCCTTCGGCTTAGTCTCTATTTCAGAGGTCGCCACAGCGGAATGAACCACCAACTATTCTGACATACGTTTTTACGCAGCGGATCCCATTCTAGCTGCAACGCAGTACTGGAAAACACCCATAGGCACTCATTCACACACACACACACACACACACACACTATACGGCCAATTTAGATTATTCAATTCACCTATAGCACATGTCTTTGGACTTGTGGGGGAAACCAGAGCACCCGGAGAAAACCCACTCCAACACGGAGAGAACATGCAAACTCCACACCGAAATGCCAAACGACCCAGCCAGGACTCAAACCAGTAACTTTCTTACTTTGAGGTAACAGTGCTAACTATTTAGCTGCCTTTGGGTAATATAATAAACAATATAAATAATTCTCGTTCATTTCCGGCCTCAGCTGTATTCCTTCTAGCAAAAACTGTTGCTTTGCTATGAGGAAATGATGCACAAAAGAAGGCTCCCTACTCCTATTCAGTTTCAACATCCGGTTTATTTGAATTACCGTTTAGATGTACAGACGGTAATAAGCAGTTTTGTGTGTTTGTCAGATCTGAAAGTGCAGGAGTTCTCCATGAGGATGCTGGCCAGCAGTGACCTCTCCAAAGTGACGTCATGCATGCGGCATGCACTTTCTGCACGTCATCCTCGAACTCGCTACGCCGCCGGCTGGGATGCAAAGTTCCTGTGGATCCCGCTGTCGTATCTGCCCACATGTGTAGTGGACATCTTCACTAATGGCCTGGTGCCTTCTCCAAAACCACTCTGAAGAGCCGCAGAGCAGTCAATCTGTGCTCAAGCGTGCAGTTTTGGATTGAGAAAAGAAATATGATTGCTCTATTCAACACGGAGTCATAATAAATGCAATTAAACTAAGATCTATTTTACTGTATATATTACAGCATTCTCCATATTTGTTTAGTCCCACAGTCTCACAAATGAACCTATGAAAAAGTTGATTATTTTACTTTCAGCTATAAAGCAGTTGAAGTTAGTTTAACATCAGATTCATCTCATTTCTTAAAATAAATGTTGTATTCTGAACAATTCATACGTTTCATTCATTCATTAGTTTTCTAATTAGTCACTTTATTAATCAGGAGTCGCCACAGCAAAATAAACCGCCAACTTATCCAGCATTTAAGAGTTCACACTTAGCCGATGATTGATTATAAAGCTTGTTTGGCATGCTGTCCAGGGAGAGAGCCCATAGCTCATGAAATCCTCGAGCCCGCGGCTCCCTCCCATTTGCAAGGCGTGAGGGGAGTTTGAGCTCATGTAGATCTTGAGAACTCCCCTGCTGTAGTAGCGAATAAACAGATAGTAACTGCTTTTAAGAGATAACTTCTTACTAGGAGCATGTCTATTGTGCCGATTTGGATTAGTCAATTAACTTAAGTTGCATGTTTTTGGACGGTGGGAGGAAACCGGGAAACCCGAGGGAAACCCACGTGAGCACAGGGAGAATGTGTAAACTCCGCACAGAAACGTTGGCTGGCTTGGTAAGGACTAGAACCAGTGACGTTCTTGCTGAGGCAACAGTGCTAACCACTGGGCCACCATGCTACCAATCTAGGAAAGGAGGAGGAGTAGGGGTGGAAGGGGGGATTCTTCAAAATGAAGATGGCTGCGATATGGAACCTAGGGTATTTATAGTGGCTTAGGCATCGTCTGAATGGTGAATCATAAATTGGATAATGTGGGGCCGGCTGGAAGCAATCATAAACACGTGATCCTCTCGAAATTAGTTAAGTTTTACACACCTTCTAGCTGCAATCCAGTACTGGAAATACCCATACACACTCATTCACACACACTATGCACTACGGCCAATTTAGTTTATCCAATTCCCCAATAGCACATGTATTTGGAGTTGTGGGGGAAAACTGGAACACCCAGAGGAAACCCACGCCAACACGGGGAGAACATGCAAACTCCACACAGAAATGCGAACTGACCCAGCCAGGACTTGAACCAGTGACCTTCTTGCTGTGAGGAGACAGTGCTAACCACTGAGCCACAGTATCGCCCTCACATGTTTACATAAGACAAAAAAAAAAACAGAAAAAAATGTATATATAATGTCACAAAAGTCAACCAAAATACAAAAATTAAAAGTAATATAAAAGGTTATAGCAAGTAAATAAAATGCAAATAAATAAATCATCAAGCCCTTTTTAGTTTTCATTTAACCAAGAGCATATGAAAAGGATTTTGTTTTGAAAGTTTTGAAACATCTACAATTATGAATAAAATATTTGGCTATCATATTATCTATTTAAAGTACAATTAATTTAATTCAATAATATAAATAATTCTTGTTAATTTCGGCCTCAGCTGTATCCCTTCCAAAGATATATACACTAGATATCGCATACGAACCCTGAGCGTGCGTCAATAGCGCCACCACATTTGTACAGTGCTCCCAGCACAAATGTCATTCAACCACACTAGTCAAGACTAAGGGCAATGTGAAGATGCCGGACTTTAGCTCTGTGTACGAGTGTAGTAATGAGCAAACAAAGAAAACAAAGCACAAAGGCAGAACATTTCATAGGAAAGATTATGTTTTTTATGTTTTTACATGTTACAAACTTTTGTGCTAAACAAGTATTGATGATAATACAGTCTCTTACTGCACTTATCATAAGGAAAGTAGCACCAACTCGCACTAAATTCTAGGCTTATGCTAGTTTTGTTGAATAAAATCAGCAAACAATGTAAATGAAATATGACAAGAAGATGCTGCGGGGCTAGAAACTTGTATTATTGTTGGCTAAATGAACGAGACGTTCTTAACTGGGATTCATTCACAAACGAATCACTCCCTCCGTTAGAATGAGAAGTGAAAGCAGGAGAGGGGGTGTGTTTTAGGACATGGATTAGATCAAATTTAACAGGGAGTACATTTCCATGCACACAAACATGCTCTTTGTCAGTAATGCCCTTGCGGTCATTTATCCATCGATGTAGAAAAGTGATGTAAAATTATAATTTTCGTAATAAAAAAATATAATTGAATACTGACCACCGGGAAACTCTCGATCATAGATATATGTGTATATATCTCTGGCTCTGGATGGCCACAGTCCTCCACTGCACCTGGTCTCACATTCTTTTCAAAGGAGCACTACCCTGTACCAAAATGGCAGCTCGATTGATGCATTAGACAACAACAGCATAGGTGACATCCAGGGGCGTCGCTAGACCCAATTTACTGGGGCACGTGCCCCAGTAAAAGTCCCCAGTGCCCCAGTAAATGCTTTGAGATATGATTTACTTCATATGGAAAGTGTATCTATAAGGAGTGGTAATCCCAGAATAAAGACGTTATTCTCTATGTGCAACCCAATCAATGCTGGTGAAAGCAATGTGTTTAATCAAAAAGCAACATCTCTGGATGTGTGCAGAAAGCCATATCTGCTCGCCTCACACACCGCTCCTGCTGGACCCTGACGCACTGCTCTTCTCCCGGTGCGAGTCCCGGTTGTTAACACGCGCCGAAAAAAGTACTTGCTGCTCTCGCGCTCATGCATTGTGAAACCGGCGTAAGAACCTTTTATGAGGAGGAGTCGGCACGCAATGAGTTTTTCAAGTCGACAAAACTAAAGTTTTAATAATTTGAGGGTGATCTTACTAAGCATGCCTAATGATAGATTTTTTTTAAATTAAAAAGGGTTGAGTCAGGGAGGTAAGACTTAATAAACCTAATTAATTATCTGCCATGTGTCAAGTCTAAGACAACAGATAACAAAACATCTTTTTTGCACTCTATAGAATTGTCTATAGAATTTTGTTCAAATTGAATTATTATTGATGCAAAAGATTTCTTAAATGTTCTTAGCTTATCACTCCAGTTTTGTTTTTACGTTATTTTCCAGTTACATTTAGAATTTGTTATTTATTTAGAATAATAATTGTATAATAACAACAATACTTATATATATATATATTTATTTCTTTATTTCTTTATTTTTTTAGAGGGAGGGGGGCGTGCCCCAGTAAAGCTTTATATCCAGCAACGCCCCTGGTGACATCTAATGTAAATATCTATGTATCCCATCGACATCCCTTCTAGCAACAACTGTTGCTTTGCTAATGAGGGAATGATGCGCAACAGAAAGCCCCGCCCCCTACTCAATATTCCGTTTCAGTCAGAAGTTCATCAACATACTAAAATAAAAGTCTCTGCAAAATTCAGGTTCACGCAGACATTATAGCGATAGTTCACTCAAAAATTTAAATTCCGTCCACGTCAAATCTTAAACCTCTATGAGATTATTTCTTCTGTTGAAAACAAAAACGGATATTTTGCAACTTCCATTCACTTTAATCCCCGTTCAGATGTTGTGCCGACTGTAATGAAGCAGTTTTGTGTGTTTGTCAGATCTGAAAGTGCAGGAGTTCTCCCACAGGATGCTGGCCAGCAGTGACCTCTCCAAAGTGACGTCATGCATGCGGCATGCACTTTCTGCACGTCATCCTCGAACGCGCTACGCCGCCGGCTGGGATGCAAAGTTCCTGTGGATCCCGCTGTCGTATCTGCCCACATGTGTAGTGGACATCTTCACTAATGGCCTGGTGCCTTCTCCAAAACCACTCTGAAGAGCCGCAGAGCAGTCAATCTGTGCTCAAGTGTGCTGTTTTGGATTGAGAAAAGAAATATGATTGCTCTATTCAACACGGAGTCATAATAAATGCAATTAAACTAAGATCTATTTTACTGTATATATTACAGCATTCTCCATATTTGTTTAGTCCCACAGTCTCACAAATGAACCTATGAAAAAGTTGATTATTTTACTTTCAGCTATCAAGCAGTTGAAGTTAGTTTGACATCAGATTCATCTCATTTCTTAAAATAAATGTTGTATTCTGAACAATTCATACGTTTCATCATAAGTAAAAATAGATTTTTTTTCTTAAACTTGCTCATTCATGTTCATATGACCTTTTTTTTCACGCAAAGAATTCCAAGCCCTCCTATATAGAAATCTGATATACTGCAATATACAGTATGCGAATCACATGTATGACAAACGTTCATGACTGGGTAACCTGTTTATATGTCTTACATGTGCATATATACAACATATCTTTCAAAATATTGCATATACGACCATTTACATACATTATTTTTTCAACAATTACAAATATGTCAGCTAGAGTTTTATATACTATAGCTGTTCACTTATATTTGATTTTGAGGCTATATTTGATCTCTTTCCAAATTATTATACACACAATAAATTTGATAAGGTAAAATAATAATAATAATAAATTGTTAGTTTTTTTGCACATCATATGGCCACACCAGAGTCTTTACCATGAAGCCAGATTGGCTGGTTAGCCAATTTCAGTTTAGATTGCAACAATTGGGTTTTAAAGTACCATGAAGTCTTTAAAGGTGCAGTATGTAAGTTTGACACCCAGTGGTTGAACTAGGTATTGCACTCCTGGATCAAAATAAACACAAACACGGGATGCCAGATTGAGTACAGGAGCGAGTGATTTAAACCGTGTTCTAAATAAAAGCAACGACACGTGATAGAGGGAATATTCTCCATATTAAAAGAAGTTTTCTAACCAACACCTAGAATTGATATATTAGAAACGGCTTCTATTTCTCACAGCTGAACATGTGAAACCTATGACAGTGATCACCTCAGGTAAACCTCATATGTTTATTCAGTGCTAAATGCTAACAATGCGAGTTTGAATAGATTCTAAACCTTACCTTTTCGTGAGTGAGTGCATATTCTGTGCTTCTGAAAGGCTGTATTTACATTTCTGTCGTGTTTCGTCTGGTGCAAACAGCCAAACTGCTCATCAGTGCATATCTCATCATCACAAAGCGTGTTGTTAGGACACGCGGTTACAATGTAACCTGCTCACCTAATGTTTACGTTCATAATATTTATATCATTTGCTAATTAATAACCTCATGTGGAACTGAATCGGTCTCATTTCGACATCTGATACTGTCCATTTCGGTCACGGATGCATGTTTTCAGAGCCTTTCTGAATAAATAAATGTAATATGCTGTTTTCCAACAAGGCAACCCGGAGCGCTGAAATATAATTGGCTAAACTAGCATTGTGCAGGTTAAATTTACCCAAACAAAGAAAGCGTTCCGGCACGGAAAAAACATTTTCAGTTTTTCAGTTAAACAAACATGTTGGGATGTTTCTTACATATCTGCACACATATTATGGTATTTTTATGCTTTAGAAGAGTCAAAAACTTACATACAGCACCTTAAGTACCATGCTCAGATTCTCCATAGCAGCATAGCAACAAATAATGATTAAAGTAAAGCAGCCTTCATGCCATTTAAAACCCAAGAAATTGGCGGACTAATCCAGCTTCATGTTTCAGGCCAAAGAAGACTGAGGAAGGTTTTTGTCAGCTATAATCTTACTCAAACGTATTAGTGTATTAAAAAGTATTAGTGTAACGAGTAACTATGCAACACATAAAAAAAAAAAGAAATCTACTGGAGTAAAAGTATTAAGCTCATCGAAAATATGTACTGAAGTAAAAGTAGGAGAAAAACAAAACAATACTCCAGTAGAGTACAGATACAACCTTTTAGTACTTAAGTACAGTAGTGAAGTAGTTCTACTTCGTTACTATACATCTCTGTTAATCTCTCTCACACACATACCAATTTAGTTTATTCAATTAACCTGTACTGCATGTGTTTGGACTTAGTGGAAACCCACACCAACAAGGGGAGAACATGCAAACTAAACACAGAAATGCCAACTGACCCAGCTGGGGCTCGAATCAGCTACCTTCTTGCTGTGAGGTGACAGTGCTAACCACTGAGCCACCATGTCACCAATTCCTAATAATTTAAGAGAAAAGTTATCGGTTTTTACTCAAACATCATAATTGAACACAAACGCAAGTAAATAATTAAACTGGAGTGCTTGATTAGATTTAAACATCTGACCGAAGGAACTAAAATTAAACCTTTTTTTCACAAAGCTCAAGAACCAACACACATCCTCTCCTGCTATTCTCTTGAACGGTTATGAAAATCTAAAAAGCTCTCCAAGCATAGGTCCACTGACCTTTTACACAAACTTAAAATAAACATACATTCTCTTTCTCAACATACTATTCACAGAAAAAGAATCTATTCGTAGGTAAAATCTACTTTTTTGTTGTTGTTGTTGTGTTTTGTTTTGTTTTGTTTTGTTTTGTTTTCATAATCAGTCATCATTCACACACATTCTTTAACTCTTTAAGTAAACACTGATTTTCTGAGGGCTTTTAAAGTGTTCTCAGTAAGCAGCTCCACCTGTCTCCACTAATTAACTCAACACACATCAATTACTTATTTAGTCCATCAGTTGCGTGTTCAAGGCTGACAGGAAATTATTTTCAAACTAATTTCAGAAAAAAAGATCTACTTTTATTAAATAATTCAGTAAATATTCTGTAAATTGCTTTAAATTAGTAGCCTGTTGACATAAAAAAACAATTATTTAAAAATGCCTTTAAAATATAATAAGCCTTTAAAATAGTATAAGTTGAGCTTAAAAATGACATTAAAACTATTCCCTTTCAAACAAATCTGTACAAAAAGACTGAGGGTGTTTTATTTTCCTTCTTGGACTTTGAAACTCATTTAAAGTCAACGCCAATTTCTATTGTTTTGTAAATATTTACAGATTAACTTTATAATGATTGAAAAATATGAGTAATAATTAAAAGACTATAAAGTTTTATTATTTATAATATTTAATACTTACAACAGGGGGATAGAGACATCAGGACATTCAAGAAAGTGTCAATTATTTGTTTGAGATTGAAGTATTTATTATTTACATTCATTTTCCTTCGGCTTAATCCCTTTATTAATCACCAGAGATGTATAAAGTACTAGAGACCCAGACTTAGGTACAAGTGCTCTATCATAAAAGTGACTTGAGTAGAAGTTGAAGTGCTCTTTAAGCACAATACTTAAGTGGAAGTACTAAAGTAATCAACATTTTTTGTACTTAAGTATTACTAGTAGTTTATTTTAAAATGTACTACTCAAGTACTGAAAGTAAAAGTACAAGTATTGCGTTATGTAGTTATTTTTAGATTTATATATATATATATATATATATATATATATATATGTATATGTATGTATATATATGATGGGTCAAAAATACCATTCAGCTATGTGTTTGAGTAAAATGTTAATAATTGCTCAATTCTATAAAGGTGTAACTACTTTTCTTCCTAGTTTGAAATAAAAATATTCATTCATTTTCATTCAGCAAAGTCTCTGATTTATTTGATGTTGTCACTGCGGAATGAACTTCCAACTATTTCAGCTTATGTTTTACACAGCGGATGCCCTTCCAGCCACAACCCAGTACTGGGAAACATTCATGCACACTCATTCTCACACTCTCTCTCTCTCACACACACACACACACACACACACACACACACACACACACACACAACGGCCAATTTCATTCATTGTTCTTCGGCTTAGTCCCTTTATTAATCTGGGGTCGCCACAGTGGAATAAATCGCCAACTTATCCAGCATATGTTTTACACAGCGGATGCCCTTCCAGCTGCAACCCAGTACTGGGAAACACCCATGCACACTCATTCACACACAAACACACACACTACAGCCAATTTCATTCATTTTTCTTCGGTTTAGTCCCTTTATTAATCTGGGGTCGCCACAGCGGAATAAATCGCCATTTATCCAGCACATGTTTTACATAGTGTATGCCTTTCCAGCTGCAACCCTGTACTGTGTACTGTGTACACACACACCCATTCGTAAACTACGGCCAATTTAGTTTATTCAGTTCACCTATACCCGCATGTCTTTGGACTGTGGGGGAAACCGGAGCACCTGGAGGAAACCCACGCGAACATGGGGAGAACATGCAAACTCCACACCGAAATGTCAACTGACCCAGTCAGGACTCAAACCAGCAACTTTCTTGCTGTGAGGCGACAGTGCTAACCACTGAACCACCATGCGACATCTTTTCTATTATATTCTCCATAGTAGACTACATCATTTTATGCTGTTCTAGAGCGGGTGCGTAAATATTTTTTATTTATTAATTGTTTTGTATAAACCATTGCTTTAATAGCACTCAGTTGATCACCACATGATTGATATTTCCATCATATTTGTTTTGTTCTTTTTCTTCAATCTTGACAGATGAGGTATACTTGCATAAAGTAAGAAATGTACACTACCTCACAAAAGGCTTGTCATCGATCCCAGTTGTAAAAGCAACAAATAATAACTTGACTTCTAGTTGATCATTTGGAAAAGTGGCAGAAGGTAGATTTTTCTTCTGCTGAATCATCTGTTGAACTGCATCCCAATCATCACACATACTGCAGAAGCCCTACTGGAACCCGCATGGACCCAAGATACTCACAGAAATCAGTCAAGTTTGGTGAAGGAACAATCATGGTTTGGGGTTACATTCAGTATGGGGTTCAGCATGTGAGAGATCTGCAGAGTGGATGGCAACATCAACAGCCTTAGGGAATCAAGACATTTGTGCTGCCCATTACATTACAAACCACAGTAGAGGGCAAATTTCGTCAGCAGGATAGCGCTCCTTCTCTACTTCAGCCTCCACATCAAAGTTCCTGAAAGCAAAGAAGGTCAAGGTGCTCCAGGATTGACCAGCCCAGTCACCAGACATGAACATTATTGAGCATGTCTGGGGTAAGATGAAGGAGGAGGCACTGAAGATGAATCCAAAGAATCTTGATGAACTCTGGGAGTCCTGCAAGAAAGCTTTCTCTGTCATTCCAGATGACTTTATTATAAAAATTATTTGAGTCATTGCAGTGATGTATGGATGCAGTCCTCCAAGCTCATGGCAGTCAGACACAATATTCATTCTTTTTCCACTGCAGCATGACTTTATATTCTATACTGGACATTATTTCTGTTCAGTGACAAGACTTTTGTCTAAGCTAAGTCAGACCTTACTGTCCTAATTAAATAATTATAAATCAAGGCATGATCATATTTTATTATGGTAAAATAAGCGTAATCCAGAGGCCTTTGCCTTTTATATAAGCTACTTCTGATACCAAATGATCAACTAGAAGTTATTATTTGTTGTTCCTAAAACTTGGATAGGCGACAAGACTTTTGTCAGATAGTGGATATGCTTTGTGTTTTCTCATGTTGGAAAAAAACATTGTTAAAAAATAATCAGATCAAACGGCAAAAGTCTCAGTCGGCTCTCAAAGCACTTTTACTCAGTATTGTTGGCATATATGTGTGTGCATGTGTGAATCTCCAGGAATAAGTAATAATCTGTTTCAAAATAATGTCTGATAGTTATCAAACCAAAAAAAAAAACAAACAAAAAAATCTTCTCAATTTACAAATGTACAAAATATTCAATAACATTCTCCTTCAGCAGCATCAGTGCAAAGATATACAAATACGACGTCACAATAATGATAATAATAATAATAAAAAAAGAATCATACAACATGAATTGGCATATCAGAAGGCAAAGTCTCTTTTCTGTCTATACAAATATTTCATCTATTCTCATCTATAGTTTTTGTATTTTTTTTCTGTTTCAAAAATAATCTTCATTTGATTTCTGACGTATGCAGGCTGCATATAAAAATAGATTCTGTGCAAAGGGAGTGTGCCTTTGTATTTCCCGTGAGTGTGTTTGTGTGTGTGTCATATGTCACTGTCCTCTTTCACCAGGTTGGCCGTGTCTCTGAAAGTGTCCTCTGTTGGTGTAAATGTGCTCAGTTTCTCGCGTTTGGGAGGTTTGGGTGGAACAAATGGAGACGGCTCTGCTGTAGAGCTGCTGTCTGCTGCTCCAGGAGTCTGCTCATCCTGCATCTGACATAACAAACAACAACAGAATCAAACCTCCCATCAAGGACTTTAAAATCAGCTTTTTTTTAAATTCAATGTTTGACATAATGTCTTTAAAGATGCTGTATGTACATTTTTGAGTCTTCTAAAGCATAAAAATACCATAATCTGTTTGCAGATATTTAAGAAACATGCTAAGTGAACATACTTGTTTATCTGAAAAACTATGCTAAAGTCTGTTATTCTGCTTTGAACACGTACGTTATGTGCCGGAACGCTGTCTTTGTTTTGGTTCTTTTAACCCGCCCACCAGGGCTTTACATTAACACCTGTAAACCCGCCAAATGCGGGTAGATTTCAGCTGTGGCGGGTTAGACAGACACTCTCACTAGCTACTTTGGCTGGTTGAAGATCATTTTTAAATTTTAGTTATCTTAAAAGCAGGGTTCGGCAATAGAGAGGGCCTAATATATGTGTAAATGTCATCTTAGAATCGAGAAGCAGCATGACCGACAAAAATAGCGTTCGCGCGAGCAAAGGAAGGCAGGTGAATACCGAATGAGAGGATGATCACTCGCGCGCACAGGTAATGTGATGCGTGCTGCTGTTTTTAAAGGCATACGCGCAACCGTGCCTAGAGTAAACGCAACTGCTGCGATCGGTTCTCTTTCAAATAGACTGGACAAAAAGTGATGCTTGTGCACATGCAGTCCTGCTGCTTCCAACAGCTCTGGATGTTTCTTAAATATGTCTTTTTGAAGCAGTAGCAGTTGCCGGTTTTGTTTTAACTATTCTTTGCACAGAACAGATTATGGGCGTAATGGTACCAGTGTGCATGTGATCATCCTTTATTATCACACGGTATGTTTTTCACCTGCTTTCTTTTGATGTGCACCAAATGTCATGTAAAATGGCGTTTAAACTCACATTAGCATTTAACACTGAATAAAGCACATGAGGTTTACCTGAGGTTATCACAGTTTATCCTGTTGTTCAGCTGCAAGAAATAGAAGCCGTTTTTGTGATATAACCTTCAGGTCTTGGTTAGGACCAAAACTCCTTTTAATATGGAAAATATTCCTTCTATTACATGCCGTTGCTTTGATTTAGAACATGGTTTGAATCAGCCTTTGTTGGTGTCGTCAATCTGGCAACCTGCGCTTGTGTGTGTTTTGAACCAGGGGTGCAATACCTAGTTCAACCACTGGGTGTCAAACTTACATACTGCACCTTTATGGCAAAACATTTCACTCGGCGGTCATCTTTAAAACGCCTCTTAGACAGTATGCTCAGGCATTCTGTTTAAATGGGAAAACATCAAATTCTCCAAAATTGCTTGTCAAGCTTACGATTAAATTTCATATTAGGAATTGCTAATAAAATCAAACAACAACTGTGTCCTTAGTTTCATTTCTAAATGTTCGAATCACAAAAAAAATCTGCAGAAAAGCATGCCTAGACTAAGGCCCTCCCCCTGAGAATCGTCAGTCTATATTTATCGCTGATTGGCTCCTGTACTAGAAGGCGGGGCTTCATTCGACATATTGACTGTTACCCTTTTCTCCATTTAAAACTATATGGGTATGTGTATTCTATAATCTTTGCCTAATCTCAAATGAAATATGAAGACAGGAAGTGACATATAGTAGCCCCGCCCTTTCAAAAAAACAGCCAATGGCATTTTGTTTTTATCACAGCTCTGCTAGTGAGAGTGCTTGAGCTGAAGCGCATCAAATGAGAAGCGTCTTGTAGCAGTGGGTCATTCTTCAAGATTCACTCATTTTCCGCATATTATTTAGTTCAGTGGTCCCCAACCTTTTTTTCATTGTGGATTGACAATTTTACCGTGGACCGGGGGTGGGGGTGGGGTGGGGGGTACTACTAGGCGACAATCAACCATTTTCTCAGGGGACGACAAGCTGACAAAACATTGCTGTTTCTCAGAATCAGAATCAGAAAGAGCTTTATTGCCAGGTATGTTCACACATACGAGGAATTTGTTTTCTACAGCTGCAACAGAATTACAGAGACAGGACTAAAAACAGATAATAAATATATTTTAAAAAGTAGTGAATGCAATATACAAACTGACAAGTGTATGTACAGCTATATTGCTATATATACAACATTATATGTGCAGCTGTTATGTGCAAATTGCCATGTAAAGTATGTTGTTAAATAAGTGCATGTGTGTATAAAAAAGTATATAGCAGGTAGTGATGTTGGTTTTACAATTATTATCATCAAGTGTTCATGAGATGGATTGACTGAGGGAAGAAACTGTTTCTGTGTCGAGCTCTTTTGGTGCGCAGTGCTCTGTAGCGTCGACCAGAAGGCAAAAGTTCAAAGAGGCAGTGTGCTGGGTGTGAGGAGTCCAGAGTGATTTTGGCAGCACTTCTGCACGCTCTGGAAAAGTACAGTTACAGTATCTCTGATATAAGTTTTATATATGGAGAAAAAAGAGTGGGGGAACTATGACGTCAATTTGTATGCAAAAACCCGGAAGCGAGTTAGCATTTTAGCAGTTCCGGTTCCCTCGTCCCAAAGTCAATGGATTTTTTCAATGGGATTTTAGTTAAATCGCTTAAATAAGGTCCGTGGCTAACAAAAACTCAAGATACTTTCACGTTTTATTCTACGACATAAAACACATCAGTTACAGCACACTCTTGATTTTTTAAATCTGTTTCGCTTCTTTAAAAAGATGGTTGCTATCAAGATGCTAATCGGGACTACAGGCGGTGTCGGAGACATACGTCATAAAACTGAACTGGTCTGGAACACAGCTCGCTCGCGTTGGGCATTTGGATTTGTCTGTTATTGAGGTATTTTCATGAGTAGTATTTTATAGTTTGTAGTATTTTTCTAATTGGGAATACATATTGTGTGTAGATAATGCCTTCACTTGTAAAAATGTCAAGACAGATTTATTTGTTGATCCTATATTTTAATTAAACGATATTATGAAGATACTGCTTACCAGTGCAGTCTGTCTCTTTCCTGCTGTCAGTAATGTAAACGTGTGAATAAAAGTGTAATGCATGCTAACTGTCATGTTAACATGATCAATAGATTTTTCGTCAGTTTTTTTTCTTCATCTGAACACATTTATCTCTGTCATAACTGCAGTATTTACACTCCTCCTTAATGTACAGCATATGTGGCTGTATGGGCTGCTTTTCGATGTACTTGATGACAAAAAAAGAATATTGAATGTTGTTCTGTGCCCGTGATGGAACTTGCAGGCATATAATAGATTTGTTCCTCACGTCTAATTTCTGTCGTCTGTTACTAAGATAAGCGGGCTGTGTGCACACGAGCGATACACTTATTTAAACATGTTTTATGATAATACTATGTAGGCACATTTATACATACAGTTTTAAAACTTTTAAAACAACTGTAAAGCAAAACAAAATGTATTTCCATTGTAAAAAAACTATCCAAAAGGCAGCCCGGTACCAATTGATCCACAGACCGGTCCGTGGCCTGATGGTTGAGGACCACTGATATAGCTGATTTAGATCAACGTTTTCTTTGTAAAATAACTTTCTTGAATATATATTTGGATATATGTATATATGTATGCATTTAAAATAATCTTTTCCTGCTGCTCACCTCTGAATAAGTAGGGTTTTCAAATGTTGTGCTTGGCTTCAGTTTTCTTTTAAAGAAACTCCATTTGGACTCCTGATTAAAATAAAATAGAGAAATAGAATTCAAGTGAGGTTTAACTAGAAAATTTTTTTAGTGATACTGCAATCAAAAGAAAAAAAATAATAAACACAATATATAATTATATTTTAAATGTAAAATAAGTAATATAATTTAAAAAAATATATCGATAAAATAATAAAATAAGAACAAACAATAAAACAATAAATAATAAAACAATATTATCGAAATAATAAAATAAAATACATATTTTAAATGGAATTACAATCAAAATGAAATAAATAATAAACACAAAATATAAGTATAATTAAATGTAAAATAAATCATGTAAATTTAAATATTTCTAAAAATGAAACAAGAATAAATAATATAAATGATATATATATTTTTATAAATTTTTTTACCAAAATAAAATAAATAGTAATCACAATATAAGAAAAATCTCAATGTAAAATAAATAATATAAATTAAAATATTATTTATAAAAATAATAAAATAATCACAATATAAGTATCATTTAAATGTAAAATAAACAATATAAATTAACAATATTATTTATAAAATAATAAAATAAGAATAAATAATATAATATAAATAAGACCATAAAATAACTATTTTAAATGAAACTACAATTAAAAAACAATAAATTAAAAAAATATATAAAAGAATTAATATTTCTTTAAAAAATTTGATAAACAAAATGAAATAAATAAATAAATAAATGTTAACATAATGTAAAAACAACATTAAAATTGGCTATTGTCATTATGCCTGCACCTGTATGTTTTTCTCTTCTACATGTTCGCTCTTCACCTCCACTGCCTGTTGATATGTGGGGTTTGGGAAGTTATTCTCCACCTGGTCCGCACTGACGTTCACAGTGACCTTTAGTGAAGCACAGAAATACAAAACTAAAGTTTCTAAAGTGTCAGTTGTTTCTAGAGAGTTCTGTAGGGGGTAAAGTACCTGTGTAGCGTGTATTACTGCAGGATCACTGGACGGAGCAGCTGCTGTCGAGTAAAGAGGATTCTCAAATGTGATTGGCTGCCGTCCAGGGTCTGCAAAATTCTCATCCTAAAAATAAAAAAACACAGAATTAGAAAATGTAAATATTAAAAATGGCGATATATCTGTTGGGTGAATTACAGCGGTCAATAATTGGGTATTTAAAACAGCAGATCAACATGTCTAGTTGATAGATTATGTTTAATTTAATATGTGCTAATTTGCATATACTTCTAGAATGAAAGAATGAATGAATGAATGAATGAATGAATGAATGAATGAATAAATATTTTAGAGGGGGATTTTAGGAATTTTATTTGATCACAACACCAGTTTGGCGGTTCATTCCGCTGTGGGAACCCCTGATTAATAAAGGGACTAAGTCGAAGGAAAATGAATGATTGAACACCAATTCAAAAAATACTGTGAACATAAAAAAAATAAATAAAGTTTAAATTTTTTTGTAAAATAAAATGTTGTATACTTAAAAAAAAAAAAAAAAAAACATGTCTAAAGTTTAATGATCTTTAATTTTGACATTTTAAACCTTACATGAAAAACAAAGTTTGTTTTTGAACATGCCTTGTTTTTGAACATGCCTCCCATGCCTTGGAGGACTGGGGCACACTATTATTGGACAAAAGAAAGCTGCACAAAAGCAAAGCAAAAGCAGATAGAGTGTGACGGACAAGTGAGACCGATTGTGTCGAAAGGATGAACTTTCTCTCTGAGAGAAAAAAAGGGCAGGTGCTCAAGCACCCAAACCCCCCTTCTGCCTGTGCCTGTTGTTTATAATGAAGTGAAATGAAATAACTCTGCAAACAGAGATAAACCAACTCGGCCTTCACAGTTCAGTCTGCGGCTGCACACACCCAGTCCTTTTTTTTCAATTTAACAACATAAAAATGGTGGACCAATTGGAGCGGTTTTGAGATCGACCACAACTTGATGTAGGAGTGCGGTCCCCCCGCCCACAAATATTGATTGACAGGTGCAAATTACCATATCCTCAGTATGTTGTTTTACGTCCGCCATTTTCAGAGTGTGAGTCAAAGCGACGTCACCAAAGAAACACCCTTGCTCTATTTTTAGATGCCATTGGGCTCAACATTCACCACATTATTGCTCTTGCCCACGCCAGTGTTTGTGAGTTTTGCTGGGTTTGCATACATGTGTACTTTTCATTGCATCTTCCTTAAACTTCAGCGGTTTGCATTACCCTCGGTCACAGAAACTCCCTGTCATCTTAACTAGGTGCAGCTGGAAAATGCGAGCGCGTTACCTCATGTGCGCGTCCCTCCATTGGAAATAACGAACTAACGACTCGCAGCGCCATGCATTTCGTGGTGTCGCAGATGAAAGTGAGGACCGCGGGGGTTCGCTAACTATTCTGCCGCCTAGGTCGCCTCTATGGACACGCTGGCCCTGCTCAGGACACTGTCATCCGGTGTATGACGCCTTTTAGTTATAGCCTCAAGCAGATCGTACACCAGAAGCGCTGCTCCGCGACAAGCAGTGTCGCACCATGCAGCGGCATGCATTTCTAAATCCTAACCATAAGTTTCTATCAGGTGACACACACCGGCGCTGCAAGTGTGCGATACTTTCAACTGTCATGTGCGCGCCGTGTCGCGGTGTGTGATGCCCTTCAGTCAAAGTTAATTCAGTGTGCTTGGTTATTAGTCTCGGTGTAGGCTACAAGCTCGGAGCTTTAAACTAACACACAGTTGGCTGTAAAACTTTACTAAACACAAATGTACTCTCTGCTTAGTCTGTGTCAGAGTCGTACATGTACAGCTGAATGCTGGTCCTCTCAATCATGTTGCTGCTCTCTGTCTGCCTGTCTGTTGCCGTACACAAAGAGGGGAGCTCTTGGCTCCGCCCCCTTGTTTAAGTTGGGCGGGAAATCAAAACTAATTTTCATGTAAAGCAACACGCCCCTAAAACAGCGAACTGTGTACACGCCCCCAAAATGGCACTTTTTAACACATCATAATAAAAAATCTGAATTGTGTTTTGAACTGAACCTAAACTGGCACACTTAGAAGAACCATAATATTATTAATACATCTTAAAAAAGGGGTAAAATAGGTGCCCTTTAAAGATGAAATACACCACGGTTGTCTGTGAAAAGGATAATAACCACATTAAGCATAATCTGACAACGTGCTTGCTTCATACAGTATACACAATAACCCCTTTCAGACCTTTCCGGAAAATTACCGGCAATTTTCCGGAAAGGTACAGTATGCAAATCCACCACTAAAATGCAGGGTTCTACACAATTAATTCATGTTGTCCCAACACAAATCGATTAAGTTAACTTAAATTTAAGTGGATTGAACATAAAACAATTAAGTTGTCCTTAGAAATGGTTTCAGCTCATTTTAGATAAGTAGTTTAAAAAATAATTTTCTTGAATGTACACCTTATAGAGAAGTCAGTAAAAATGTGTTAAGTGCACTAAAGAGCTGAGGGGACTGCAGTTAATGTGAAATGATGGAGATTTACCAGCTGCATGGCCCTGTCGATGAAGGACACCCCGAGAGTCTGCGGCTCCAGATCCATGGTCACATTATCACCCGAATGAAAGGACACACCATTCCCCGTGTCTCCAGACTTCACCAGACTGCTCAGACTGCAGAAAACACACGCTCATCACATCTCAAGCACTTGAAAACTAACGTTTGCTTTATGCCAAGTGGATAATTCAAGTCAAAATGGCTTTACTCAAAAGATGGACACCAAATGTAATATTATTGCTAACAATGTCTGAATTTGTGTTATGTTTTAGAGTGATTATTAAATGGGATTTTTTTAATGGGGTTATTATGTAAATATGCATTCTAACAAGTATAATAACATAATAACTGTGTTTCTGTATAGGCCTGTTGCTATAAATAATTTAGGTTGTGCGATATATTGTCACAGAAATAATCACGATAAGTGATATTATTGGCATTTTTACGCCACTGACTATATAATTATTATACAACAGCATAATTTACAGCATTTCCTATAATATTTTTTCTTCTGAAAACCGAAAGTCTTATTTTAGTTTGGCTGGAATAAAAGCTACCTCCCTCTTTTGGAACATGAAAATGACATTTCCATCTTAAATGATTGCCAGTCTTCAATGCTTTGGTGCACAGATTTAAGCTTGGTCTCAGATGTCAGATTGTAGCTAAAGTGAAAAAAAAACAATACATGTATATTTTTCCATTATATTGCATAAAACATCAATTTTACAACCTGTTTTAGCCTAAAACTGACATAAAATCAAAGCTAAAAATTTTAACAAATTATATTACAAATGTAAACTTTGTAATGAGCTTTAAGTAGGATTTTGATTGGCTGCAGTATCAACGCAGTGGTGGAAAGAGTACTGAAAAATCATACTCAAGTAAAAGTACCGTCAAAAAAGTAGTGCGAGTAAAAGTATCTGCTGTGATTATTACTTAAAGTGTGAGTGAAAAGTTGCCCTTTTAAAAGTACTCAAGAGTAGTGAGTATTACACTGTAAAAAGCTGATGCATTTACATTTAATTTGTGGATGTGTGTAAACGTAACATTCTGTAGTGCATCTAGTTATTGCCCAGCAGGCACAAAACATCATAGAACATTAATATTAGGTTAGATTTAGGTTGTGATGTCAGGTGACCACAATTCAATGTCTAGCCAGCGTCTAAGGACAACGTTATTTTGATGTCCAATAATGATGTCAAATGACGTTGATATTTGGTTGATTTTAATGTTAGAAAGTGACCAAAATCCAACGTCGAGCCAACATCTTAAACCAACGTCATATTGACATCAAACTGACATTTATTCATCAGGTATGGAAACCAAAACACAACATCTAATTGACGTCATAGTGGTAACATCCACACAATGTCAAGCTGTAACATCATTAGACGTTTATATTTGGTTGTTTTTAGGTTGGACATTGGACATAGACGTTGGCCTGACGTTGAGTTCTGACATCAACCTGATTTTCATTTCCAAACAAAATGCAGCGTCCCCATGACGTTGTGGTACAACGTCAAGCTGACATTGCACATAAAAAATAGTGCCTGCAGGTTGAAGGAAAGTAGTGGAGTAAAAGTATCAATACTGCACTAAAAATGTACTCAAGTGAGAGTAAAAGTACACATTTTTAAAACTACTTATTAAATTACAATTCCTGATAAAAAAACTACCCAATTACAGTAATTTGAGTATTTATAATTAGTTACTTTACACCACGTCACCACAAGTTGTCATTCAGCTTCCATTGGTGACCACACAAGAGCGCCCCCTATGTTTTGAGCAATATGTACTGTATTTTTTATACTTTCATAATATTTGTAAAGTAGACATACACATCTAAAGTAGTATGGGAAGTTTGGTGGTATTTGATTTAAATTTAGCCCCTAAAAACATCTGAAAACATTAAAAAAATATATAATTTCATGAGGATTGCTGTAGCAAAGTAATGCTTTACAACATAGGTCTCAAACTCAATTCCTGGAGGGCCGCAGCTCTGCACAATGTTGTTCCAACCCTAATCAAACACAGTTGATCCAACTAATCAAGGTGACTCTTTTTAGACCTCTATTATTTGGATCAGCTGTGTTTAAACAGTGTTGGAGCAAAACTGTGCAGATCTGTGGCCCTCCAGGAATTGAGTTTGAGACCTGTGCATTACAACTTTGTATACTTGTTGCAAATCAATAAATAACTGCTGTTCAGTAATATCGACCAAAAATCAGTGTTTGTTATTTACCTGGGTAGTTTAGGCATTGACGGGATGAGAGATCCAGTTCTCCTGTAGTTGAGGAAAACTCCCACAACCAGAGCACCAGTCACCAGAATAATCACCACTGCTAACAGTACCGTCACCGCTAAACACAAAGAACATTAAAGACATGTTAGCGCACTGAAAAGCCAGCTGTGTAGAGGAATCAGACTGGATAAATAACAGCTGTTAAAATACAGTTCGTGTGTAATGGTGTTCACTCGACATTTAATAAGAGCTTTATACAATGAATAAACTGGCACGAGTTTGATTACCTGTGCCAGCGGGAGCTCCTCTAGACTTGCCCATTTCACAGTAACTACCAGAGTAACCGTACGGACACCTGAGAAGGAAAACACTGAGCGTTACAGACAAACTCTAGAGCATTTCACAGAGCATTGAACCTATCCATCCATCCATCTCCTCATCTATCTCTCCTTCTATTCATCCATCCATCTATCATCCATCTCTCCATCCAACTCTCCATCCATCCATCTATCCAATCATTCTATCTATCTATCTATCTATCTATCTATCTATCTATCTATCTATCTATCTATCTATCTATCTATCTATCTATCTATCTATCTATCTATCTATCTATCTATCTA
>CAIGQZ010032409.1:7063328-7086546 GCA_903798205.1 Danio tinwini
CATCCATCCATCCATCCATCCATCCATCCATCCATCCATCCATCCATTCATTCATCCATCCATCTATCATTCCATTCATCCATCCATACATCTATCCATCCATCATTCCATTCATAATTCTATTCACCCACCCACCCATCCATTCATCCATCATTCCATCCATCCATCCACTCATCATTTCATCCACCCATAGATCCATCCATTATGCTCAGCATATGCTTTTCTATTTTACATAGGTCTTTAGAATATCATGGGATATCACTTTTAACTCCAGTAAAACATAATCAATAATTCAAAGCTTTTTTTCTGTCCAATAAAAAACAAATCCAACACAAATGTCAATCAATTATATACCTAAATAAAGATCTGAGTTACATGCTCAATGTGTTAAACACTTACACTCACACAGACACATAAGGTATGCTTGAAAATTAAGAATGTGCATGTAAATGCACTAACTGAATGTGTGATTGAAATTATATGTCAGATGTTCATTTATTTATGTTCAATTGGTGCTGTAACTAGTAGTGAAGAGCAAAGAGCAATCCATTGCATTAAAGGTCTGAAACTGAAAAATGAAGAGAGATTGGGACATAGAGTAGCACCGCCCCTTTTAAAAAACAGCCAATAGTGTTTTGTTTCATCACAGTTGTGCCAGTGAAGATGGTTTAGCTCAAGTGTATCAAATGAAAAGCAAATGAGAAGCATCTTGAAGGGGCGGGCATTTCAGATACTAGAGAACATTTGATTGGTCAAGATTTGATGAGAAACTGAAGTATGAGGTGACGTCATACAAATCGTTGATTCATTTACATGGAAGTGACAAACTACAAGCGTTACATATCAGTTGTACATCTTCTAAGCGCACATTTTGTCATTATTTTGTACACTAGCTTATACATATCCTTAAGTCCAACATACTGATACTAACATACGTCATTTTAATTTCACTGGGCCTTTAAAGAGCATCATATACTGTTTTTTGGAGCTTGTTCATATAAATAATCATCCACTTTAGTTCATGCAAGAAAAAAATACAACATAAGGGTGAAAACAAGACTCACAGCAGCCAAGCTCATCGCTCTGATCTTCACAGTCGTCGTAGTCATCACAGGCATACTGTAGAGGAATACACTGACCGTTCCCACATTTATACTCGTCTGCAGAGCAGGGCCCGTGTGTGGGAGTCACGCCTAAGAAACATTCCCACAAAATGTAAATGTTACATGTATTAGAATAACTAATTGGAAGCATTTGATTGTCTGTCACTCACAATGCTCTGCCCTCTCATCTGTTCCATCACCGCAGTCATCTATAGAGTTGCAGACCTCATGACTGTAGATGCAGCGGTTGTTATCACAGCGGAAACGGAAAGGAGGATCACATGAGATGTCCACTGAGGGGGTATAACATAGTTGGAGTTTTATAATGAGCATGATGATCTAGATTAGAATTGATGCAATTAAGATATTTTTGGATGGGTGGATGGAATAATGGATAGATGGATGAATGGGTCAATGGATAGATTAATGGATAGATGTATGGGTGAGTGGAATGATGAATAAATGAATGGATGGATAGTTGGATTAAATGATGATTGGATGAATGTATGGGTGGATGTAATGATGGATGAATGAATGTATGGATGGGTGGATGGATGGATGCAAAGATGGATGGATGGGTGGATAGATAGATGTTTGGGTGGATGGAATAATGGATGGGTGGGTAGATGGATGGAATAATGGATGGATGGATGGCTGGATGGATGGAATGATGCATGGATGGGAGGATAGAAGGATGGATAGATGGATGTATGTATGGATGGATAGATGGATAGAATGACAGATGGATAGGTCGATGTATGGATGAATGGATGGATGGAATAATGAATGGATGAGTGGATAGAATGATGAATAGATGGATGGATGGATGGGCTCATGGATGGATGTATGGGGGATGGAATGATGGATGGATATAATGATGGATGGGTGGATGGATGGATGGATGGATGGATAGAATGATGGATGAATGGATGTATGTATGTATGTATGTATGAATAGAATGATGAATGGATGGATGGGTGTGTGGGTGGATGGATGGATGGAATGATGGATGGATGGATGAATGGATGGATGGAATGATAGATGGATGGATGGAATGATAAATGGATAAATGGATGAAATAATGGATAAAATAATGGATGGATGAGTGGATAGAATGATGGATGGATAGATGGATGGATGGATGGATGGATGAGTGAATAGATGGATGGATAAAAAGATGGAAGTATGGGTGGATGGAATGATTGATGGATGGAAAGATGGATGGATGAGTGGATAGAATGACCAATGGATGGATGGGTGGGTGGATGGATGAATGTATGGATAGATGGAATGATGGGTGGACAGAATGATGGATGGATGAATGGGTTGATGGAATGATGGAGGGGTGTATGGAATGATGGATGGGTGGATGGAATGATGGATAGATGGGTGGATAGAATGATTGATAAATGGATGGGTGGATAGAATTATGAATGATTGATGGATAAATGGATCGATGGATAGATGGATGGATGGGTGGATGGGTGGATGGATGGATGAATGGATAGATAGATGGGTGGATGGAATGGGAGATGATTTTGATTGATGATAGGTGGATGGAGAATTTATGGGAGAGTAGGAGGGTGGATGGATTGATAATGTTTAAGTGGAGGGAATATATGATAAATAAATAGACGAAATGACGGATAGATGAATGATGACAAGCTTAATGCTGTATAGTGGATGGATAGGAGGCTCAATGAATGTATGGACGGTGGGTGGGTGGATGAATGAATAAACTGGGGAATGAAAATAACAGACAGGTGAATAGATGAATGAATAGGTGGATGGATAGATAAATAGAATAAGGTAAAGATGAAAGGACAGGTGGATAGATGGGTGTATGGAATCCTGTATGAATGGATGGGTAAATGAGATACGGATGTATCAATAGATGAATGAATCAATAGATGAATATGACATGGATGTGTGGTGGGTGGATGGGAGGCTGAATGGAAGTATGGATGGAGGTAGAGTGGCTGGTTGGGTGTATGGTGGAAGGGTGGATGAGCAGATAAATGGATGGTGGGTGGGTAAATAAATGGATGGGTGGATGGATGGATGGATGGATGTATAGATATATAGATAGGTAAATGTAATCAAAGGTGGGTGGATAAATAGTTGAATGGATGGATGGATGGATGGATGGATGGATGGATGGATGGATGATTATGTTTCTCACAGCAGAGATGCAGCTCCTCATCTGAATTGTCCCCGCAGTCATTATCTCCATCACATATCCAGTGCTGCTGCACACACACATGGTTCTTACACTCAAACAGGAAGGGTGGACAGTAGGTGCTGTTCGGGTAACGTGTGGCTGAAAAATAAACAGAAGCATCACAAACTCAGCACAAATTTGCTTAACAGACTTAACATACTAAAGTGACCAAAGCGACCAAATCAAGAATCTGATGTATCTGATAATGGGATGTATGTTTGAATGCTTCTCGAATGAGATAAACAATGTAAAGATTGGGTTGATATTTTTCTATGGCGAATTAACTGGATGGTTGTGGTTTGCTGTTAGTGGATTTCATATGAGTGATATAAGGTTTATTAGAGAAGAGATGATGTTGAAAAGGTGGAGGGGAAGTTATTTTGACTGAAAGTTATGGGGAGACATGAATAAAAAATGACATACATACGTATACAACATGACATACCAATCTGATACATGAAAATACCCTCACCGGCCACCTTAATAGGTACACCTTACTAGTACTGGGTTGGACCCGCTTTTGCCTTTCGAACTGCCTTAATCCTTCGTGGCACAAATTCAACAAAGTACTGGAAATATTCCTCAGAGATTTTGGTCCATATTGACATGATAGCATCTCACAGTTGCTGCAGATTTGTCGGCTGCACATCCATGATGTGAATCTCCTATTTCACCACATCCCCAAGGAGCTCTATTGTAGTTCTGGTGACTGTGGAGGCCATTTGAGTACAGTGAACTCATTGTCATGTTCAAAAAACTAGTCTGAGATGATTCGCATTTTATAATATGGCACTTTATTTTGCTGGAAGTAGCCATCAGAAGATGGGTACCCTGTGGTCATAAAGGGATGGACATGGTCAGCAACAATACTCAGGTAGGCTGTGGCATTGACAAGATGCTCAGTTGGTACTAATGGGCCCAAAGTGTGCCAATAAAATATCCCCTACACCATTACACTACCACCACCAGCCTGAACTGTTGATACAAGGCAGGATGGATCCATGCTTTAATGTTGCTGATGCCAAATTCTGACCCTATCATTCGAATGTCACAGGCATATAACATTAGACTTGTCCCTCATGCCTCATTTCCTCATTTCTGTTTTGTTTATTACTAAGGTAAGCGGGCTGTGTGCATGCAAACAATACACTTATTTAAACATGTCATGATTATACCATGTAGGCACATTTACACATAGAGTTTTAAAACTTTTACAACAACCGTTGTAAAAAAAAAAACTATCCAAAAGGTACATAGGCCTATGTGCTTTTGCGTATTTATTTGTCTAGAATATTATAGTGTGGATTATAAACCGAGAGAGTAAATCTTTGTCATGGATCATATTTCTAAAAATAAGCTTGAAGAGTTGTCTATAGCTGGATGGTGCTGAATTCACAGGCGAGCGCCCAAAAGTTATATACTCTGTTTAAAGCCTAATGCTAGCTTTTCAGTTCTTGCATTTGCATTTAAGATCCAAAAGTGCTAAAAGTTGTATTTTCGTGTGAAGATTATCCTGCTGGACAAAACGTGTAAGTGTATTGAACAGTGTTTGAACACAGAGCTTATTATTTGCAATCTTGGAAAAGCCGATGAGAAAATCCTAGAGTTTTTATCGAGGGAACCAGTTTTATGCTAGCAGCCAATTAGCCTACAAGGTGACGTCATAGTTCTTCCACTCTATACCCCAGGTCAAAAATCTAAGTGTTTTATCCCTTTTTTGGGAAACTTTTCCATTTTTCACACTTCAAGACTCTAGAGGGCGCTGCATGATAATCTATCCTCTATTGACTATCTCAGCATTTCAGACTTGAAATAGATTTAAAAAGCATGTCACACTCACGACAGGAACTTTCATCAGTGAAGTCGAGACAGTCAGCGTTGCCGTCACATTTAAAGCGCTCAGCGATGCAGTGTCCGCTGGCGCACTGGAAGTAGCCCGGGTGGCAGGTCCGCAGCTCTGAAACACATTCATCCAAATCAATCTCTCAATACTCCACAGTGAATGAATTATGCACACTGCCTGTAAGTCATTCACAAGCTATCCAGACACACAAATGCATTGAGATATCACCCGCTGAGGATCAATCTGCAGTTAAAAGACACCATTATGAAGCTGAACATAATGCCAAGTGCATTATACTCTTTCTCCATGGCCTTTTCTCTGTGCAGTTTTCTTTCACTCACCGCAGTCTCTCTCGTCTGAATTGTCCTCACAGTCATTGTCATGGTCACAAACCCAGCGGTCAGGAATGCAGTGCAGGTTGTCACAGCGGTACTCGCTCTCTGTGCACGGACGAGGAGCTGTGGATGCACAAATTAAGTGTCTCAGACCACCCGTTTCGAATGTTATCACTCGATTAAATGGCCGTTATCAGTGCCCACATAGCAAAATTTCTCTGGCCTAGATCTGGCCCACAAAATCAGCTCTTGCTTGGCCCACATGCTGCAGTGAATTACGGTACATGATTGGACCAAGTCTGGCTTCCATACAATGGCCAAACATGGACCATATCTAGGCCAAGTCTCAGCCAACTTAATAACTCATAACTGGGCCTGAACTGGGTCAAATATTTTGGTGTGACGACTGCAATGAATTTGATAAACCCATGAAGCATTTAGCTTTATAGCCAAGCTTTTTTTTCAAAGTGACCTAATTGGTAGAATTTATTCTTTACTCCAAAATAATTTAAATGTATTTCAAATTTGGGTCAAGACAGGCGTAACTTAAATGGCCCACATATAAATTTTTAACATCTGGGCCTAATACTACATTTGATATTTGGCCAAATCAGACGAATGCCTGTGATCTATAAATGTCTGCTGTGCCAACTTTGTGCCAAATCTGGGCCAAAATTCTTTGCTACCTGGGTGGTTATCAGCTGATAGATATGGACTAGTAGGGGCCTTCTGCGCCTACTAGTAGGCTTAGAAGGCTGTTATCATCCATCCACATGGTTAATCAGCTATACTAATAGAAAAGATTCCAGGTGCAGATCTGTTTTTACATTACTGTGATGGTTGGGTTTAGGGTTAGGGTAGGGGTAGATGTTATAAAATATAATTAATGAGAAATTTAATAAATAATATGAATAATTCTTGTTAACTTCCGGCTGAGGTCTTATGTGATCATTAACTATGTGGAGGGAAGATAACAGCCTTCTGAGCCTATTAATAGGCACATCTATCAGTTGATAACACCCATTCAATCCAGTGAAAACATTCAAATCGGCTGGTCAGACGCACAAACCAATACAACAATAAGCCATATGTCATAGTGATTTTATAACAAATAGAGAGCATGTATAAGCAAAGGAACGCACCTGAATCCCATTCTTAATATTGCTGTTTGATGCAGCATTTTTCTTTTCTTTTTTACAGAATTCAGTTTCACCAACATTTTAGACAATGTTTTAAATATCTTCTTTCAAATAAACAAATCTGAAAATTTTCTGAAAAAAAATCTTCTTTCAAATAAACAAACTGGAGAAAAAAATATACAGGGGGGCTAATAATTCAGGAGTGATAATAATTCTGACTTCAACTGTATATTTGTTTATCAGTCTACATCAAGCAACAAGTATAAAAAAAAATTGCAGACCGAATGCAAAAATACATCTCAATGTTGAATTAACGAAAGCATCTAAACAGTATTACTAAAACACAAAGGCCTCTGATGAGGGTTTTAATTAGGCTGTGCTTCACTGTCATAGGATTAGAGGGTTTTGTGATGAATTACGGCTTGTCCTTAAGCCATTTTTGGGAGGTGAGTTCATCGTCGAAATCATCACGGGAGTGACCTGTGTTCAAAACCCCTACAGATCTTTAGCGGGGAGGAGAAAGTACTGAAAAACTCAGAGCTATTTTCAACAAGCAGCTCAAAGGTTTAGCGCAGAACATTTGTCAACCTTTCACACCTCACATCATCATGTCTGCCATCACGGCATCTCCTCCGTACTCTCTGTCATTGCAATTTGTTCCTCTCAACCTCTTCATCTCTGTCTGTACTGTTACTGTTTTTCTGCTAAAAGTAAGAAAGGTGGTGTTGATCTAATTTATTAGAGGAGGAGTTCATCTGATAATCATTTATTTACCCTTGTGTCAATGTAAACCCAGAGAAAAATAAGAGGCAATTGTTTAAAGGATGTCAGAGCTGCTCTATTTTGATTTGTCTATAATTAAAGTTTAAAAATAACATAAACGTAGTTTGTTTATGAGACTATTCACTGAAAACAACCAAAGTCTTGCAGTTGTTGCTCAGTAACGCATAGTAAACAAGCTGTGTCTCCCCTTTTTTTTTTAATAAAAGTCCCACATGCATAGTAAGTTAATATCATCAATTTATAAAATAATAATTGTTGTCTTACTGGGAAATATTGTGGCTTATCAAACACAGCTTGAGGCGTGCATATTAAGGATCCTGTTTGCTGCATTTCAGTCTGTGTTTTGGGTAGTTGTTTGATGACTCAGCTGCTCGTCAGGTTCGGATGACACAGAACCTGACCTAAAGTATGTGCAAATGATGACGTGAGTCACGCAACAGTCTGTTTTGTGTTCTGATTGTCCTTTTAACCACAGTTTTACACTTATGGATTTTACATGAGAATGAGGATACAAATTTCTAAGGCTTGTGACCAGATGCCATGACTCAGGACACTGTTCATATTTCTGCCATGCCACAGAATAGCATCTGAATACTTTCATTAAAACTTAACGTGCGAATGTCATTTGCACATTGTGTTGCGGCCCGAGCGGTGTGTGACCTGCTTAAGACACCCAAATGTTCAGCTTCGGCTTTGTTTGGCACTATTTTATAGGCAAAATTTATGTTTAAAATGTATCTAGCTTAACATAAACTTTTTATTTGTCGAACTGCTGTATAAAATAAATATCACACTCATGCATTGACGTTCGGAAAAGAGCACTCTTGTTTCTTTATTACCATATATTATATAATAAAAATATCTAAAACCAAAACCCAAACTGGGCGACGCAGTGGTGCAGTAGGTAGTGCTGTCGCCTCACAGCAAGAACGTCGCTGGGTCGCAGGTTTGAACCTCGGCTGGGCTGGGTCAGTTGGTGTTTCTGTGTGGAGTTTGCATGTTCTCCTTGCGTTCGCGTGCTCCGGTTTCCCCCATAGTCCAAAGACAGGTGAATTGAGTAGGCTAAATTGTCCGTAGTGTATGAGTGTGAATGAGTGTGTGGATGTTTACCAGAGATGGATTGCGGCTGAAAGAGCATCCGCTGCGTAAAAATCGTGCTAATAAGTTGGCGGTTCATTCCGCTGTGGCGACCCCAGATTAATAAAGGGACTAAGCCGACAAGAAAATGAATGAATAAAACCCAAACTGCCATATATTATGCTTTAAAGAAATGTTCAAGTATGTACATTTTTTGCCACTAGAGGCCGTGTATTTACAACGAACAAGGGCGTAGTTTGATGACGTGTGACTGAGTGTTTTCATTACATCCTTCATTATTATCATAGTAGTATGAAGCAGAATAAGGCAGAAAGCCACTAAGGCAATTGCTGATGAGAGACAAGTTTGATGTGGCACGAAAGTAGCGGAGCTTTTATTATGCAACAGCTCATAATTATGTGAAGGAAAAGCAGCAGTGTTTTATCATAATTAACACATTTTTGCTTTCTCTTACATTGTAATGCTGCTCTGTGCAATCTAATAAAACACACAACATATTGAAGTGCCTTTGGTGTTTCCCTATTTTATATAAATCGAGGGTGTGTAATGTCATCAGCATGAACACACAGCACACACTCCATCTCGCTTCTTAAAAATTGCTTATTTCTCTAGATTTGAACTTTCTTTAAAACATTTGGGATAATATAAGTATACAAGTCAGCAAACAATATTCTAGTGGTTTTTGGATATTATTGGATATAAACATAATATAAACACATTAACATATAAACATAATAATCTTAATAACTCTCTGATAACATGTCTTCTATCTTTGCCATGTTGACAGTACATACTATTTGACTAGATATTTTTCAGGATACTAGTATTCAGCTTAAAGTGACATTTAAAGGCTTAACTAGGCTAATTAGGTAAGTTAATTAGGCAAGTCATTGTATATTGATAGTTTGTTCTATAGACAATCAGAAAAAAAATATTGCTTAAGGGGGCTAATAATATTGACCTTAAAATGGTTTTAAAAAATTAAGAACAGATATTATTCTAGCCGAAATAAAACAAATAAGACTTTTTCCAGAAGAAAAAAATATAGGAAATACTGTGAAAAATTCCTTGCTCTGTTAAACATCATTTGGGGAAATATTGGAAAAAATAAAATAAAATTCACAGGAGGGCAAATCATTTCGACTTCAACTGTCATTCTACATGCATTATATCAGACTTGATGGTGCAGTTAACTCAAAACACACTCTGGTTTGTATTTTGCTCACACACATCATTACAGCAGGTCTGCTACTCACTGCAGTTGTGTTCGTCTGAGCTGTCGCCGCAGTCGTTGTCTCCATCACAGCGCCAGCGCAGTGGGATACACTGGTGGTTATCACAGCGAAAATCCCCTGACGGCTCACACGTCAACTCCTCTGAAAACACAACCCACAATGTCAAACATTAATGTCACAGTTCACTCAAAAAAAAAAAAAAGACCTGCCCATTTACCTTACTACACAAAATAAGTTATTTAAAAAATATTAGTTGATGGCTCCAATTGACTTTCATGGTAGGAAAAAAATACAATAGAAGTCAATGGGTACCATCAACAAGCATGCTTTAAAATAACTTATTTAATCCCGTGTATTGTTCAAATTGACTACTCTTTCATTATGTTTGTGGATGTTTTTGCCCTATTGACCTCTATTATAATCACATTTTTTGATTGCAAAGCCATGTCACCATATAATCATGCATTTTTGGTTGTTGTTGGTTTACCCTGTTGGGAAGAGGTCAAATGTGTCATTTTGTGTTACTCACTGAAGCTAAACTGGGCTGAGCCTGGTCAGTACCTGGATGGGAGACCACATGGGAAAACTAGGTTGCTGTTGGAAGTAGTGTTAGTGAGGCCAGTAGTTTGTGTGAGTCCTAATGCCCCAGTATAGTGAAGGGAACACTATACTGTCAGTCGGCGCCATCTTTCAGATGGGATTTTAAACCAAGGGCCTGACCACTCTGTGGTCATTAAAAATCCCATGGCCCTTCTCGTAAAGAGTAGGAGTATAACCTCGATGTCCTAGTCAAATTCCCTCCATTGGCCCTTACCCATTATGGCCTCCCAATCATCCCCATCCACTTAATTGGCTCTATCACTGTCTCTCCACTCCACCTATAGCTGGTGTGTGGTGAGTGCACTGTGGCTGCCGTCGCATCATCCAAGTGGATGCTGCACCCTGGTAATGGTGTAGAGAGGCTAAACCCTTTATGATTGTGAAGTGCTTTGGGTGCATGGCCATACACTGTAAATACCCTATATAAATACACACATTACATTATCAATCATCAGTTGGCAGCATTAACCCTTTAGATAAGTGTGCAAAAAAGTTTCTGGCATTTATATGGAGTTCTATGAAGTAAAAAGCTGAATTTCTTTACTAATAATTATTAATTATATAATATGTATTAATTATACCTCTATTATCATTATATGTCGTTATAATGGAAGTCAATGGGGCAAAAACAGCCACCAACATAATGAAAGGGTAGCAAATTTGCCCAGTGTATACTGTTGAGGTTTTGAAAATGTTTAAAGCATTTTCCCAAAATGTGTGTCAAAATAAGATTAGTCACCACAAATCATTGGATTTGCTGAAACACAGAGAATGTTGTTGCCAAATTAAGACTCAAAATCACTTCAAAGTGGATGAAAACATCCCCAACAGTACACAAGAGATAAACCAAACTAGTTTTGAACAAGTGAAGGGAGATTAAATTATAACAGAGATTTCATTTTTAGGGTGAACTATTCCCTTAACACTAAGTAGTTTACACTAAATAGCTGAAGCGGAAAGTGAGATGTGCCTGATGTCAGACTAAAGACATTCATGTCAAGATAAATGGAGAAAATTAGAGTATGTATACGGGGTAATGGGGCAGAAAAGTATGCACATTATGGCACACAGAGGTAAGGAAGGAAGAGGAGGAGATGGTAAATCCACCTGACCCCTCAGCACATTCTTACAGTCAGATTACAGCGATCTCTCCTCTTTCTCCTCTCTGTGCAGGATGGCACTAATGGAGCAAGAAGGAGCTGATAAGAGAACCAGAGAACCATGACTGTCTGTCTTTCTGTGTGTGTGTGTGTGTGTGTGTGTGTGAGAGAGAGAGAGAGAGATTGTGTGTGTGTGTGTGTGTGTGTGTGTGTTAATATGTACATCAGTCACATCACTGACAACTGTGAAACTAAATCTGTAAATTGGGATACAAAAATATGGGTAACACTTTACAATAAGGTTGTATTAGTTAATGTTAGTTAATGCGTTTACTAACATGAACAAACAATGAGCAATACATTGATTACAGTATTTGCTCATGTTAGCTAATGAAAATACAGTTATTCATTGTTAGCTCATGTTAACTTTAATAACTAGCATGCATTTATTCGTTAATAACGCATTAGTAAATGTTGAACTATGATTAATAAATGCTGTACAAGTATTGTTTACAATTATTTCATGTTAGTAAATATATTAGCTAATATTAACTAATGGAAATGTATTGCAAAGTGTGAACAAAATATGAAAAAACATTTTTGTTTTTACAGCTTACATTTAAATTTATCCTAAAAAAGGCCATATGATGTTAAAATAAAGACTTGCTGAAGATATAAAATATTTAATGTACATTTACAATACAGTGACAAATGTAAGAGTCTAAAATAACATATGCATTTGTTCATATGGCAAAACATACTGACTCCAAAGGCAGATACTGAAAGATCAGGGCCTCATGTGTGGACTTTGGGGGTTTTACGATGTGGTCACATGTTGATTGGTCAGTTTGAATGTCTCAGTATTTAGGCTTTGGTCACATGGTCAAGAAAGAGACAAAATGACCCTTTTTGTCACTTATGTAACAACTCTACACAAGGTACTTATTTACATATGTTTTGGGAATGTCCCCAAATTGCAATATTCTGGACCAAGGTACAAGGCCTACTATCAGAACTAATGGAAACTCAGATTCAATGGGACCCATTGCTTTTCCTCATGCTGGACGATTCATCCCTTTCCTTATCCATCAACCAAAGAAAGATTCTGTCAGTTGTTCTGACTGCTGCTGCTGCAAAAAAAACAATCCTGAAACTGTGGCTGGATATATCTGCTCTAACTGATCTATCCTGGAGGCTCTATCTACTGGACATTATTAGTTTGGAATAGACCACAGCCAAAATAAATGGTGCCAGTAAAAAAAACTGTACAATTTTGGTTAAATATGAGAGAGACTGATATGTCAGATATGTTTCAATCCAGATTTTGTACCTATTATTACAGTATTAATGTTTTTATTGTATTTAATTTTTGTTGTTGTTGTTGTTGGGTGGATCTCGGGCTTTGTTTAACTAAAATGTTCAATAAAAAAAAGCATCAAAAAAAAAAAGAGACAAAATAGTTGGTTAAGCTTTGCTCTGCCTCTTTTCCTGCTTTGCGCTTCTTCCTGCTCTGCTTCTCTCATGCTCTGCTCCTCTCCTGCTCTGGAGTCTATCTTCTCTGGCTCTACTGCTCTCAGGCTTTCTTTGAGGCCTACTTTCTTTGTCTCTCTCTCCCTCCCCCTGTCTCTCTCTTTCAGGTAACTTTATTTTTACATGTAAGCTAAGCACAATTAATATCATATGTTTTATCATTTTATACAGTTATTTAAAACTATTTCAGTTGTAACCATAGAGAATTATTGTCATTAAATCATTTCATTTTCAAGTATTTATGAATTACTTTTGATTTAACATCAACACTTAATTGCTCCATAATGCAATACAATACAATCACATAATAGCAACGCTCTCCCACATTTGTAGCTATTAATACTGCCCTTATTTCAGTTTTTGGTATAAGGTTGCAGAAGGATGGCTTGACTAGAATGTACAGTTTTTTACCAACATACTGAGAACCTTTTAGTCATTTGGCAAAACTACAGTTTGAACCGTGTGGTTAAAACCCATTCTCACCCATTCCCACACACACACACACACACACACACACACACACACACACACACACACACGACATGATGAAAGCTCAATGATGAATCAAAGTCTTAAACAGGTAATTATCACAAATGTATCAATATTTTACAGTAAAAATACATGGTGTCTCACTAGATTTATTACAGTTTTTCATCATTAAATACTAAATCTGTAAATTATTAATTCGTTTTTGTAAATTATGTTCTTTCTCATTTTCAAAAGCTATAATTTACTCAACATGTTTTTTTTGCTGCTTGTTCAAACTACATATTTAACATAAGCTGAATCAACTCAATTCTTGATGTTTTTTTGGCACAACTTAATTGTTTTATGTTCAATCAACTAAAATTTGTAAAAACGATAATATAGTATTCCCATAAATGTTACACGTGTATGCATTTCTGTATATATATATACAGACACATCTTAATAAAATGGGAACGGTTGGTGATATTAATGTATCTCAACACACTTTTCAAGATGGGTGGTGACCATGATGGCCATTTTGAAGTCGGCCATCTTGGATCCAACTTTTGTTTTTTCAATAGGAAGAGGGTCATGTGACACATCAAACTTATTTGGAATTTCACAAGAAAAACAATAGTGTGCTTGGTTTTAAAGTAACTTTATTCTTCCATAAGTATTTACAAGATTCTGACCACTTATAAAATGTGTTCAATGTGCTGCCCATAGTGTTGGATTGTCAATGCAACCCGTTTCTCCCACTCTTCACACACTGATAGCATGCAAGATGTGCAGCACCTGAAACTAAGGATACTGGAAGCCTGTGTTGGCATTTCTCCTGCGGTGTTGCTATCAGTGTGTGAAGAGTGGGAGAAGAGGGTTGCATTGACCATCCAACACAACACAGCGCATTGGATTTTATAAGTGGTCAGAAACTTGTAAATAACTCATGAAAGAATAAAGTTACATTAAAACCAAGCACACTATTGTTTTTCCTGTGAAATTTTCAATAAGCTTGATGTGTCACATGACCCTCTTCCTATTGAAAAAAAAAAGGTTGGATCCAAGATGGCCGACTTCAAAATGGCCATCATGGCCACCACCCATCTTGAAAAGTTTGCCCCATCACATATACTAATGTGCCACAAACAGGACGTTAATATCACCAACCATTCCCATTTTATTAAGGTGTATCCATATAAATGGCCCACCCTGTATGTGCAGAGCTATGAATTTCAGTATTATTTTACTTTTTACATAATTTATATATTATTTTTTACTGTTTATCCCTATATATTATTTATAACTCTTTAAATAATTGTCTACATTTCCTGTTGTACACATTACTGTTTACGCTGAAAATTTTGAAACATGTTTTACTTTATGATGTTTACAGCAATTAATAAACATTCATTCATTCATTCATTTTCTTTTCGGCTTAGTCCCTTTATTAATCTGGGGCCGCCACAGCGGAATGAACCGCCAACTTATCCAGCACATGTTTTACGCAGCGGACGCCCTTCTTGCCGCAACCCATGACTGAGAAACATCCATACACACTCATTCACACTCATTCACTACGGACAATTTAGCTTACCCAATTCACCTATACAGCATGTCTTTGGATTTGTGGGGTAAACCGGAGCACCTGGAGGAAGCCCACGCAAACACGGAGAGAACATGCAAACTCCACACAGAAATGCCAACTGACCCAGCCGAGGCTCCAACCAGCGACCTTCTTGCTGTAAGGTGATCATGCTACTCTCTGTGCCACCATGACGCCCCAATTAATAAGCAAATAACTTTAATATTAGTGCTATTACTAGTTCAATAATCAGCATCTACACTGAAAAAAAATATTCATTGGATTTTTATCATTTGTTTTAAGTTAAATGTTTATGTTTTTAAGTATTAAGTGTTTTAAGTTAGGTTGAACATTACTAAATTTAATTTGTTTGTTTAAATTCAACCCAAATAAATAGTTTGCAACAATTTAGCAGGAAGCATTTCTTTTAGTGTACATTTCACTAACTCATAAATGATTGATTTTATAATAGTAAAAAAAATAATACATTACAACACATTACAACTGTACTATTTCAGTGTTTCTTTAGCATTTTAATAATAAATACATAATTTTTTTAGCTTTCAACTGCTGACTCACCTTTTCATTCAAGTAATACATTTCAGTTTAATGCATTAGTTTAAAAAATAACTTTACATAAATTACAAATTTAGTTTAAATAATTTTAATATTACCAAGTTTACTTTACTATACTTTACTATGTCATTAATAAATAACTACTTATGCATACCCATCTTAATGATTTGTTGTTTAAATATACAGTTGAAGTCAGAATTATGAGCCCCCCTTTGAATTTTTTTCCTTTTTTAAATATTTCCCAAATGATGTTTAACAGAGCAAAGACATTTTCACAGTATGTCTGATAATATTTTTTCTTCTGGAGAAAGTCTTTTTTAATACATTTTTTAATAAACATTTTATAGTCAAAATTATTAGCCCCTTTAATCAATATATTTTGATAGTCTACAGAACAAACCATCGTTATACAATAACTTGCCTAATTACCCTAACCTGCCTAGTTAACCTAATTAACCTAGTTAAGCCTTTAAATGTCACTTTAAGCTGTAAAGAAGTGTCTTTAGAAATATCTAGTCAAATATAATTTACTGTCATCATGGCAAAGATCAAATAAGAGATGAGCTATTAAAACTAATATGTTTAGAAATGTGTTAAAAAATTCTGCTCTCCATTAAACAGAAATTGGGGAAAAAATAAACAGGGGGGCTAATAATTCTGACTTCAACTGTATTTCAAAAACCTTTATCTCCTTTACATAACGTTGGTGTTTTAGATTATATACATTATATTTACTAGGATTTATTTAACTATGTCTATATTAGTGTTTCTTCTGCCGAGTTCAGACTGCACAATTTTCAAGTCATGTCACAGATGTTTTCACACTGCATGACTATCTGGGGTAGCGTTCTGTCGCTGCTGTGCTTACACTGCGAGATGGATTGGGACAGGGGGTTTTACACTACATGACTTTACAATGGAAGAATCACCTAGAACTCTGTCTCTCTCAACAAACTACGACACAACCAAACACACACAAGAAGTGACATGAAAACAATGTAAGATCACGTAGTATATATTTTGTTATTAACCACATAATGAGAAAGAAGTCTTTAGTGGGGAAGAAAATGCACTTATTTTACTCACCTGGCTTTTGAAGGAAATTAGCAATTTCTTTTTGACCTTTTTCTTTTTTGACACGGTTGTTATTGCTCAGATTACACGTCAAGCAGACCGGGTGCTCCTGACAAATTTCTAGTCTTTTCTCAATTTCTTGGGTCCCAATAGACCGAAAATAACCCCTTTTAACTTCTCCCTCAACCTCCCGCTGGCCTGCAGATACCCACACTAGTGGATGCTGCTCTCTCATTGGCCCGATGCTTTTTTCAATCGAAACACATTTCACACGGCATGATTTTAAATCGCCAACAGCTTCAGATATTTAGCATGCCAAATATCTGACGGGTGTCTGCGACTCATCAGCGTTACTCTCAGATGGCATCTTTGATAGTTCACACTGTGTAATTGTCACTCACATGAACGAGCACCGATTTATCTGTGATTGGTAGAGATTTCTCAAAACCTATCAGCGAGTCAAAATTGAGGCAATGTTTGGTTCATTGTATAGTTTTTATATTGTTTTTAGGCAGTGCTTAATTTGTGAATTGCGAGGTCCTGGAACAGATAGGGGTAACGGATCCGGCATGTTACCCGAGGATGGAGAGGTGTCGCGCATGAAAGTGGAGAGCGGGGCGGTGGATGGCAGAGAAAAAGGACGAAAGTGAAGAGGGTTGAAGAGTCGGGGAAGAAAGTGAAAGTGAACAGCAGACTGGGAAGGAGAGCTATGAGGAGGGGGAGTTTTTAGGGGGAAATTATTAACATCTGTCCAGGAACAATGGATGAAAAATAGCCTTTGGGTTAATTCTGGTGCATTTGCAGCAGTGCTGCTAATTAATGAATATCTACATTTTTGTATGCACTGGTGTTTGTGAATACAGTGCGATGTGTGAAGTCTCACCACCATTAACTCAAAAGTAATGTAACGCATTACTTTCCATAAAAAGTAACAAGTAACTCCAGAAAAAAGTAACTAGCTGCGCTACTTTTTTGGGGAGTAACTCAATATTGTAAAGCTTTCAAAAGTAAGCTTCCCCAACATTGCTCACCACAGTTCTGTTCATCACTGTTGTCTCTGCAGTCGTTGTGTCCATTACACACGGCCCACAGGGGAACACAGCGGTAGTTCGTCCTGCAGTCAAACTCTGTGTGATTGTCACATCTGTACGCCGGACCCACTGCAAACAACAGAGAAAAATATTGCATTACACTTCTGACTTCAACTGTATTTTCAATGAGCCTGAGTTAGGGATTAGTGAGGAGTGGTAAACTCACTGCACTCGTCAATGGGTTCGTCAGAGTTGTCTCCACAGTCATCGTCCACGTCACACTTCCAGGTGTTGGGGATGCAGCGTCCGTTCCTGCACTTGAATTGTCCCGGTCTGCAGGTGCGGCTGGAGCAGTGAGCAGAATCTTCATCAGAGCCGTCGCCGCAGTCGTTCTCTCCATCACACTGCCAGGCCTCAGAGATGCAGCGCTTGTTGGCACACTGCCACTGATGAGACTCGCACTGATGAGTGGCTGACAGGACAAGAAAAACTCATAAACACTACTGTTATCACTGCTGAGAAATAGAGGACAGCTCAGTGTCTTCATCATTAATTACAATAAAAAAAAATATATATTAAAAAATTATGTAAACTAAAATAAACATTGATTTGTAAGGAAAATATTTTACGTTTAAAAATAAAATAAAACCAATATTTTTCTGAAGAGATGGAAAAGTATTACAAGATAATTAAATCTGTACATTTAGAGGTTAATTAACCAATCACCAATGTTATTCGAGGTAACTACAATGTAGCTGGATGTAGAAATGCATACCCTGAAAAGAATTTATGATGACGGAACCCTACTAATACTTACAAATGCACATCGACTGACCCTTCTTTCCTAAACCCAAACAATAGTGTTTTCAAAAGCAACAAATGACCAGCCCACCTACGTCCCTAAACCCAATCGGCAGTTTTAAAAAGCCACCCAGAAAAGAAAAGCTTTCACCTGACTTTTACCCCGTTTTCAGATTTTACCATATTCTCACCCTGTTATTTACTTTTTTATTTTATTTTTTGGATTCTGTTTTAGTCTCACCCACATTCTGGAACCGGTCTTCACTGGAATTGAACCCCATTGGAATTGAATCATTGTGGTCAACTTCTCTCTGCATCTCAAGTCCGCCGACATAAACAGCGAGCTACTGGTCAAACTGGTAACAGCAGGAAAGCCGTCCATGCGGAGGTAAGCGGTCAGCTGGTAGCGCGAAAAGGAACAGCGTCATACCGCCTCGTAGCATTCGTTTTAAAGACGAAATGCAGCCATACGTACCTCTGGCTACAAAATTTGCAATCTTCAGAAATGTATATAGGGCTATGTTATCAGAATCAGCCTAGTTTGTACAAATGTAAACAAAATCAAGCCAATCAAAATGTATATTGAAATATTTTGAAAAAAAAAAAATTACTAAAAACTAAAATAAAATGAAAATGTAAAAATTATTAAATGTTTAAAATAAAATGTAAATAAATATAAAATGAAAACCTTTCAAAATAAATTTACTAAATCTAACAATCCGTCCCTCCAGGAAAAATATTTATGTGTATTGTAACAGCAAAGCACAAGAATTTAAGCAATTAATGCCATATGTTTTGAGAAAAGCCATCACAAAATGTCCTTTTAGGCCACAAATAAAAAAAAGTATCTGCAAAAACTTAGCGGGCCTGTAAAACGGTTATTTTTTAATTATTTTCTTTTTACAACAACCACTAACCTTTTAATACTATGGATGAGGATGCTTGTGTTTTGAGTGTCATTTGCACATGTTGTATTATTCATATTAACGATTACTTAAGAAATGTTTCACTGATTGTTCATTTTAATGATGATAAATCATGTGAATTTGTGGGAAATGATATCATTATATTGTCTCGTACCACAGAGCACAGTGTCCTCATCGGAGCCGTCGGGACAGTCCTGATTGGAGTTGCAGAGGAAGTGTGGACTGGTGCAGTTTCCATCATTACACTGGAACTGACCGAGCCTGCAATGCCGGACGGGACAAGTGGAGGGTTCATCCGACCCGTCTCTACAGTCCCGCTGACCGTCACACTTCCACCAGATGGGGATACAACTGCACGGACAGAGAAATAATGTTAGGATGCTTCATTCCTCAGGGATCCAGACATACAATCGAAATCAGAATTATTAGCCTTCTTGTGAGTTTCACAAGAGTTCCCAAATGATGTTTTACAGAGCAAGGAATTTTTCACAGTATTTCCTATAATATTTTTTCTTCTGGAGAAAGTTCTAGAACAAAGAAATATTATCATATTACCACGGTTCTTTCATTGTTACATTGGCTTCTTGTTAAATATTGTATAAATTGCAAAATCTCATTAACTACCTAAACAGCCCTGAACAGCTTAGCTCCGCAGTATTTGAGGGAGCTCCTGGTAAACAGAAATTGGGGAGAAATTTAGGAGAGCTAATAATTCTGAAACTTTATGCCAACTTCCCTGATTTTCACTGACTAATAAGCTAAATATTCATGACCTATGACGAATTGAGCAGTCTCTCCAGAATTTTGTGATTCTCTGACAGATAAATTTGATTCAAAATCAAGAAAATGTCTCAAAAAGGTGTTCGATTTTTTTTTATTGCCGCAGATCCGCAGATTTCCTGTGGATTTGGACAGCCAGGAGGACACTGTTCACTTTTTTTATATCATCCACAAATTTGTGTGACCTGCTTTAGACGCTTTAGATTGATAAAACATGCATTTTTTTAGCTAATTATTATTAGTTAGTATTAGTAGTATTTTTAGTTAAATTGACATTTTTCTAATGTTATCGTTGAAAAAATTTTAACATCAGTTTGTTTATTTTGATCATTTAAGTCATTCATGTATTACCTCATTCAATGCAAAGCATTCAATGGGGGCTCGTCCGGGATATTTTAAATTCATCTAAGGAAATAATTGTGAATTTTTCTAGAAATTAACATATTAACCAGATGATTTTGTAAAACCATAGAATAAAAAAAACGACCCAAAAATAGCCATGGTGGCAAAAGAATTGGTTTGTATGCAGTAGTTGTGGCATTAGGTCATTTGTTGCAGAAAGTAGCATAGTTTTAGTAGCACTTTTGCACTAGAGCATGTGACATTATCTTTAAAATGTAAGCTTTATATTATTAAGAGGTAAACCCTAAGGTAAACGGTGTTTCTCTCAGTGTTTACTTTATATAAATTAAGGTGACTAATGATTCTTGAGGTCAAAAAAGTAAAAAAGCAATTTTTGTATATTTTCACGGCAAAACAACACAAAATGCCACAAATATTGCCACAAATGTGAAGAAAAGTGACCACAAAATCTATTATTTTAGGCAGAAAAGTGGCGGGAAAATCTGTCATTTTAGGCCGCAATAATCAGAAAATAATCAGGAAAAACAAAAGTATTTTAACAGGTAGAGCCTGGTGGCTGCATTTGACATCTGGTTGATAAGTTGGAATAAAATAGGAATAAAAAAAGGCCTAATCATAACAAAAAACAAAACACATGAAGCAACGATATGAAAATACAAAAAAAAATACATTTTGATAAACAGGAATTAACATTTAAAAATGACAAACAAATCCCTGATATTCCATGATTTGGAAAAATATATATGGTAACACTTTGGTTTAGGTCGCACTTAATGGTATTAACTACTGGCGTATTACCTGCCTATTATTAAGATATTAACTGCTCATGAATAGTTAAAAAGTAAGATCTTATTTAGCATCCTTAATCCTACCCACAACCTAAACCCAACTTCTATCTTACTAACTAATAATAAACAGCTAAATAATAGTTTATTAAGCTAGTATTGTTCGTTATAGTTTGTTAATACTAAGAATTGTGACCTAAACTGAAGTATTACCAAAAATAAATATAAAATTCCCTGACTTTCAAATGTCTGGAACAGACCTTAAAATATTCCCTGATATTCCAGAATAACCTGTGGGAACCCTGAATGCTCCACAGCAGGGTGACTGACAGACAGAGACACTGACCGTTCGTTGTCTGCGCATCTGTACTGCGTGCTGGTGCACATGGGTAAGCAGCGCGCAACACCGGCGATCTGCACCGTCAGGAAGTGATCCGGACACTCGCAGGTGTACCCCTGACCTCCGGCCCGCAAGAGACACAGGTGAGAACAACCACCATTATTAAGCGCACAGGGGTTCGTCACTGCAGGGGAAATACAAGACTTTTATTGTCATTGTTTGGAAAACAACAATAGACTCTTTAGCAGCAAACCAGGTTTTGATAGCACCCTATTTTACAAGTTCACACTCATAAATATTTGACTGAATTGAATATGCATATTTAACATGCTGTCCAGGGAAAGGGCTCTGAGCTAGAAAAGACACCCTAACTCATGTTATTCCCCTTATCAGGATAGACAGAGAGATAAGGGTCCGAGCATGGTGTCTAGCCTGGCTCCAGAATGCTACCCCCCTCAAATTCAAGCAGGTATCGGGTTTAATAGTGTGGAGTTGGGGTGGTGGAGGGATACTGAAGTCAAGAAAAAAAACAGAGGTATGATGTGTTTGACTATTTATATGGGGTTTGGTCTTTTTTTTACTGTATTTTTATACATTAAAACATTTCACAGAACAAAACATTCAGTGACAGCAGCGATTATAAAAATAAAAAAAAAACAACAGAGAAAAAAAGTAACCCTAGATGTAAATAAAAACAAATTACATAAAAAATTATTTTTAGTTTCAAAAGAGCTGGACATACTATGTCCTGTTCAGATATAAAGTAACAGGTGCCCATCTTTGTTTGTTTTTCTATCCACTGTACTATTGTTGGAGGGTGTGGCTTAATCCAATTTATTGTTATAGTACAAAACTATATTGTTATAGTACAAAAGTTCTTGCACTTAGTAAAAGTTTTAGTATATATCTCTGGTTTTTATTATATATATCCTGGGGTATCCCTTCAAGCAAGAAAAACAGGGGAGTAAAAGATAGATCTAACTGCATAATTTTCATTATCTCAATCATTACCCCTTGCCAAAATGCAAGTATCTTCGGACATTCTCAAAATATATGTGTGTGATTACCCACATTCCCGTAACCCCTCCAGCATTCCTCTGACTGTGGACTGTTAGCATATTTTGAAACCATCAATGGTGCTATAAAAAAAACTAATTTTAGTTTTTCAGTCAAACTCTTTTTAATTATGGCTATTGATCCCCTTATGAGATTCTAAACATATGTTTTCCCAAATATCATCCATAATTTTTTCATTAAGTTCGAATTCCCATTTTGCCTTAATATGAGCCATATTTATATGAGGTTTGATCTTAAGCTGATAGGATAATAGAATGACTGTCAATAATGAATTAACCTCGTCAAAACTGATCGTGCTTCTCCCGAAATTTGTTTATAAAACATCACTAAATAGTTTAATTTTAGCTTAATAATTTTTTTCTGGAATTAATTAGTTAATTAATTAAGTTTTTTAAGTACTTAACTTTAATAGTTAAAATATAGTTAAG
>CAIGQZ010032409.1:7128260-7152456 GCA_903798205.1 Danio tinwini
TTAAAAGCAACAGGTTTACTCACTTTTTCTACAGTAAAGTCAACTGAGTGCTTTAAACGCAACAGCTTTACTCACTTTTTCTAGAGTAAAGTCAATTAATCGCTTTAAAAGCAATAGGTTTGCCTATTTTTTAAAAGTAAAGTCAACTAATCGCTTTAAAAGCAAAATGTTTACTCACTTTTTAAAGTATAGTCAACTAATGGCTTTAAAAGCAACAGGGTTTGGTCACTTTTTAAATGTAAAGCCAACTAATCACTTCTTTCATTGCACACCTAGCCCACATAACCCTGTTAACAACACTTGCCTAAAATTAGCTTTTTAGATCCATCATTCTTTCCATGTTTTTTATATTTTATAACATTAGCTAATCAGCATATAAGATGCATTAGAAATAAATAACATCTAGCCTGCAAACTAACCACTGACAGACAAATGTTCCTGCAGTTACTGTGTTAAGCCTAACATCCAAATATTGTCTTAATGAACTTTCCTTTCCAAGCTAAACCTGCAATGTCAGGGTGCATTAAGAGTTTAAATAAGCTGCTCACCTGAGGCCACCTCAGTAGCAGGAGATGTAGGTGAAGCCAAAGTAATGAAGTTAATCTTGCTTTGGCCCGTTCCCGAGCTCTGGGTGAAATAGATCCTGCCATCCAATCGGTCAAAATCAAGCGCCACCGAAGTCCGGGGCACGTTAACCACAGGAAAGGGCAGCGAGTGATCCTCTGGGTCTAGCCGCAGAGAGCGCACAGTGCTTTCTGTAGTATAAATGAGGTAGTCATCCCGGGATACCACACAGCTGCTGTCATCTGCAGCCAGATTCCCAAAGGCACAAGAACATTTCCTGGTCTGAGCTCCTGCCATGGCGAAGCAGAAATGAGCGCAGCCTCCATTCGACTCCAAGCAGGGGTTGTTATTGAGCTCATAGGATGAACTTGGCTGCATTCTGTGGTCAAAAATAGTGACGTCCCGCAACATGTTGATGTTGTCTCGTATCACGAGCGGCTGGTCACTTGCACCAGGCTGTTTGCTTGCTTGGAAGACTTTCTTGAGGTTTCTGTCCACCCAAATTACATTTCCTTCAAACACAGTGATGCCATACGGAGTCGGATATCGGCTTCCATAGCGGACGACCTCTGTCTCGCCCCCTTCAGGCCGAACTCGTGCAATCATATCCAAGGAATCATCCACCCAGTAGATGTATCCGTCTCGGTGGTCAAGAGAAAGACCTCTGGGGGTGATGATGCCAGAGGAAACCAGAGCTGTCCGGTTGGAGCAGTCTAGAAATGCTCGCTCGATTTTGGGGGTCTGTCCATAGTCAGCCCAGAAGAGGTATCTGTTTTTCGGGTCCACCACAATATGACGAGGCATGTCTACTTGGGTCTTGAGAAGGACACGACGAAATGTGGTATTGAGTCGAATGACTTCGATGTATGTCTCGGTCAGGAAAGCGTTGGTGAAGTAGAGGTTTCCTGGGGGGACAAAAAATCCACAAGACATAAGAATAGTGATGCAAAATGAGTGCATGGACACTCAATGTGTACAATATTCATGCTAGGTTTTTCTGACACTAACTAGGCACAAAGTGTGCACAAATCTACTTTTTTCCATCAAAGCACAAATGTCTTCTCATCTTAAAAAATGTCAGGATGCCTAATATATAAAATATTGCATATATATTATTTTTCAAAAACAAAACATTTAATCAAATGAAACAAATTTGGAAGTTATGTCTAAAACAAATATGTATGTATGCGTATTCTGGGACATTTTGTCATGAAAATATTTACTAAAAGACTCCCACTATACCTATTTTTGACTCTTTCTGCCTCCTAAGTCTAACTAGCAGGCACAGGACATCAACATGATGTCAAATTGAAGTCAAATTAACGTTGTACCCCAACGTTGTGGGGACGTTGGATTTTGGGTGGAAATAAAAATCAGGTTGACGTCAGAATCCAATGTCAGACCGACGTCAGTGTCTGTGGATTTTGGTCTTTTCCAAACACAATCTAAAAACAACTAAATATCACCATCTAATGATGTTACAGCTTGACATTGCGTGGACGTTACCACTATGATGTCTATCAAAAATTGCATTTTGGTTACAATATCTGAAGAATAAATGTCAGTATTTGATGCCAATATGACGTTGGTTTAAAATGTTGGCTCGACCTTGGATTTTGGTCACTTTCCAAAACAACCCAAAATTAACCAAATATCAACGTAATTTGACATTGTTTTTGGACATCAAAATAACATTGTCCTTGGATGCTAGTCACTGATTTTTGGTCACCTGACATCATGACCTAAATCTAACCTAATGTTAATGTCTTATGATGTTGTGTGCCTGCTGGATTCCAGTTTACTCAAATCAGATTAGTTCATATGTGGAAATTTATCTAATATGAATTGGATCTGTGCCCGCATGTCTGCAGTGTAAGCAGGTAGATCGAATTTTCACCTGTTAATGCGAGTCGCGCCTCATTGAAAACCATAACGGATGACAACAACTCTGAAGCTTTCATTTCAGAACAGACTTCAGTAAACCTTAAACCAGTAAAGTCCCAATCCTTAAATCTCATACACGAGGACTAAAAAAGCTTTTATATTGTCATGTAGCACAAGTATTTAAGCATGTTAACGAGAGAAAGAGAGAGAGCGCAACGTCCACCACGTAAACAATATAAACTAAAACTGTTGCATTCATCACGTGCATAAATCACACCATAGAAATGACATTAAGATGCCTACTGGTTTAAAATAAGCCTAGATTTCAAGAGTTCACACTTAGCCGATGATTGATTATAAAGCTTGTTTGGCATGCTGTCCCAGGAGAGAGCCTGAGTTCATTTGATCCTCGAGCCCGGGGCTCCATCCCGTTGCAAGGCGAGAGGGGAGTTTGAGCTCAGGTAGATCTTGAGAACTCCCCTGCTGTAGTAGCTAATGAACAGATAGTGATTGCTCTTAGGAGAAAACTACTTACTAGGAGCATGTCTATGGAGCCGATTTGGATTAGTCAATTAACCTAAGTTGCATGTTTTTGGACAGTGGGAGGAAACCGGGGAACCCGGGGGAAAACCACGTGAGCACGGTGGAACATGTAAACTCCACACAGAAACGTTGGCTGGCTTGGTAAGGACTAGAACCAGTGACGTTCTTGCTGTGCGGCAACAGTGCTAACCAGTGGGCCACTGTGCCACCCATCTAGAAAAGAAGGAGGAGTAGGGGTCGAAGGGGGGATTCTTCAAAACGAAGAGTATTTATAGTGGCTTAGGAATCGTCTGATTAGTCATGTCAAAGCAGTTAGTAAATCAGCATACTATCATCTAAAAAAAATTGCAAGAATTAGATGCTTTGTTTCCAGTGAAGACTTGTTCATGCTTTTATCAGCAGCAGGATGGATTACTGTAATGGTCTCGTCATGGGCCTTCCCAAAAAGACAGTCAGACAGTTGCAGCTCATCCAGACTGCTGCTGCCAGGATTCTGACCAGAAGCAGGAAATCAGAGCACATCACACCTGTCCTCAGGTCTTTACACTGGCTCCAGTTACATTCAGAACAGATTTTAAAGTACTATTACTTGTCTATAAATCACTAAATGGCCTAGGAACTCAATACATTACAGATATGCTCACTGAATACAAACATAATAGATCACTCAGATCTTTAGGATCACATAAACTAGAAATTCCAAGAGTTCAGTCAAAGCAGGGTGAATCGGCTTTCAGCTACGACACCCCTCGCTGCTGGAATCAGCTTCCAGAAATAATCAGATGTGCTCCAACATTAGGCACATTCAAATCAGGACTAAAACACATCTGTTTAGCTGTGCCTTTACTGAATGAGCACTGTGCTACGTCCGACAGATCGCACTATTGTGTCTCTCTTTTTCTTTTTCATACTTTTATAAGCTGTTTTAACACATTTTTATCTGTTTTTATCAGTTTTTAATCATTTTTATAATTAGTTTTTTATTTTCTTATACTTTTTTTATTGTTGTTTATGTAAAGCACTTTGAATTGCCACTGTGTATGAAATGTGCTCTATAAATAAATGTGCCTTGCTTTGCTTTGATTGGTGAATTATAGATTGGATAATGCAGAACCAGCCGTAAGCGGTCATAAGCATGTGATCCTCTCGAAATTAGTTTAAAAATAAACTTTACTAAAAGAAGATGGCCAAATGAGAACTTTTCTGACATAAAGTATAGTAAAATAACAAAAAAAAAAAAGCAAAACCCTGCGAACAGATTAAAAACAGGAATAGAGTATAGAGCGCTCTTTTATTATGAGCTGTCAGTCTGTCAGTGCCTTCTCATTTTTTCTTAGTCATTGTGTCTTTGCCGATTGCAGTCAATTGGATACCAGTCATGTTTAACAGATGATGTAAGCAGGTCGTCAAAAAATCAGATATAGCCACAAAATCGTATTTGACCATCAAGATTTGCAGTGTAAATGCAGCCATAGTGATATCCAATCAAATAGAATTGTTTTAAACTGTAATACTATTTCATAGTATCAGTATTTGACTGTATATTTGATTAAATAAATACAGAGAAATGAAAACATCAAAGACGCTCAAAACCCTTCCCTATATAAAACATTAATCAATAGTGTATATAGATTAAGAATAAAATGACTACAAGTACAAACCAGGTCAAATTAGATGAACTAATGCAGCCTTGCATATTCATACATTCAGGTCAAAAGTTTATGTTTAACAAGTCATGGGTTGAAGAGGCCTGAGCTAACTGAGCCTCTTTTGTGTCATATGTTAACCTTTAATCCTCTGCAGTGCCACCTGTCTGTGCTTATACTAGCGGGAGTTCATTACTATGTTCTCTATAGTCAGGGTTCACCATTCTGACCCCTAAAGCTGCTCTAGAACATTCCAGAGCAGTACAGAGCACATGAAAACAGTGGCGACCTCTGAATCAAGTCTATCTGAGGTGCCTGGCCCTAGTGTTCACATTCATTAGATGTAGAATGTAGCCACATTAGTTTCAATCAGTCATAATTATACTGGGTGACCAGAGGAATGGTCCAACAAAACAGTATCAAAATGTCAATATTAATTGGTACTGGAATTTTGAGAAACATTTAGCCACACTCTCATTCTGCCGGCTAAAGCAGTTACAATAGTGTTTAACCCAGCCAAAATTTAGTCTGTCCTGCCACAGCTTTACTTGGTTTATTTCCCCAGTTTTTATCAGCTCCAGTTTTAGGCCCTGTCCACATAAACAAGGGTATTTTCAAAACCAAACTTTTGTCTATGCAGTTGCGCTATTTCTAAAAACTCCGGCCAGGGTGAAGTTTTCTGAAACTCCGGGTACAGTGTGGTCATGTGGACACTAAAACTGGAATTTTTGCCTCATGTTGTTGGCGTGCACAATGTTTTCTCCTTTCTGATTGGCCAACACAGCTGTGTTCACACCAAATGTGGAAGAGGCGAATGAGGCAAATCTGTACACTCACGGCAAACATATCACAAATTTTGCATCGTTCGAACACGGGGCATTACTCCACCTCTGTTCTCATGTTAGCACTGGCTTGTATGCAACTTACTCACGCAAATAGTTAATTCCCAGTTTGGTGTGTATCGAGTTTAAAAGTGTCATTATCTTCGCCTGCTGGTTCGACGTGCCCTTAATATGCATTACAGTCCCTTTTTTGTATTTTCATGTGACATTTTTTTTTTATGAAAGCAGGAAAAACTTTATTTAAAAAATACTCATGTACGTGCGGACATTAGTGGTGTAATGGATCACAAATCTCACTGTTCAGATCACGATATGGTTTTTAGTCACAGTTTGGACCATTTTTTCAGATCAGCCAAAAAGAGGAGGAGGCAAATGTCATTTGCTTTCCATTTATTACAAAAACAGCACTGCAAGACACTTTTGGTTTTAACAAACAGAACTTAGGAGCTGTAATTTTATAAAAAATTAAATGAAGAAATAATCAGCTGAATAAAAATAAATTGTAAAATATTTAGTGAAAAATCGTCTGGTTACGTCCGTAACCCTCGTTCCCCGAATAAGGGAACGGAGACGTGTGTCTGTAAAACAGACTTTTGGGAGTACTTCAGACGACCAATCGCTTCTGATGATAAGAAAACGGGCCAATGAAATGCCAATTGAGTTGGCGGAGCTGAGCTCCACAGCTGAGACTGATGAGCTCATCAGGGCTATATAAGCCAGCTGCTGGAGTCAGATCCTCAGAATTGCCTGCTGAAGAGCCGATCACTCAGCTCCCAGCTGGAGACTTAGGTGCTGTGGCAGTAGAGACACACGTCTCCGTTTCCTTATTCGGGGAACGAGGGTTACGGACGTAACCAGACGTTCCCCTTCATAGGGAACTCCAACATGTGTCTGTAAAACAGATTTTTGGGAGATGTTCTGGAAAGCGCCACAGCAGCTAAGCCCGTCACGCTCCTGATGTGCAGTTTGCCAAGCAATGCGTGAGCGCACTGACATCACCAAAAGCGCAACCTTCCAACGTCCCCTAGACCCAAAAATTACCATTACATGGGAATAACACAATTTAGATCGGGGGTCGTAATTGAGCTTTTACCTAGCTAATATAGACTAGGGATTTTAGAGATACGACAGTACGTTGGGAAAGCGTGCCAGTCCCCAAAGGGGGAGGACGCTGCGGAGACCACCTGCTACCCGGAGGGGGAGACTTGATGGTAAGAGAGCATATGGACTAGCCCTATTGAGGGGGAGTGCTACATATGATAAGCTGGTTAGCGGTTAGGGAAGACATGGGTCCGCCTGAATAGGGGGAACACACCATGGTGGATAATGCATATGGCATCACCTAGACAGGGGAATGCACATAGCTGGCACCGAACCTCAGTATGCGGGTAGACCAGATGGGCGTACCAGACTACACACTGAGCCAAGCACTCGACTCCTCCGCTGAGTCAGGTGCTGGGGGCCTCGGAGGAATTCTCTAGGGTTCGCCTGAAAAGGGAAACTTACTAGTAGAATAGAAAATGCGCACGCATCTCCGGGTTAGGGAGCCTGGCGCAGCAAGCGTTTATTGACACCGAGCTTAATTTCCTCTCGATTGACTGGGGTAACCAGTAACCAGGAGGAAAGTGACTCCACTCGAGAAATAATCTCGATAATGTGTTAGGTGTCGCCCAGCCAGCAGCTCGACATGATCTGTTAAGAGGCGCTGTGTACTCACGCCGAAAAGGAGGCACCGCTTATTATTATTATTATTATTATTATTATTATTATTATTATTATTATTATTATTATTATTATATTATTAAGTGTGCTCTCTCTCCCGGGGGACACAGCTCGCCCTGGCACATGAAGCGAGGGTGATGGCATAAATTAAAAAATGGACCAACCTCTATTTTAATACTGCACTTCCCTTCTGCTGATCATAACAGAAAAGAGCTGCGTATGCTTACATGTCACGTTAAGCGCAGTGCGCGGACATAGCAATGAAAAGGCTGAGTCTGCCTCCTCCGCAGGCAACGCTTGCAGGCTCACCACCTAATAAAAAAAAAAAAAAAAAGGGTGGTAGAAGCCTTGGCACAAGGTGAACCGAGGTCTCAGGTAAACGTGAGAGTAGGTCGGTCCAATTACTGGCACAATTCGCTGACCGAAAATGCCACCGGAATCTTAACCTTCCTGATACCAGCGCGATCAGCAGAGCTGCCTAAAGGGACAGAACGTATATATACTGATCGAGTGGCTCAACGGACCTAATCATAACTGCTGGGGCTAGACAGATCCCAAGAGGGTGAGAGAGGGGGCGGGGATGGATTATCATCACGCGTCACGCGCCTCTGAGAAACCGGCTGAAGAGGTTATGCTTTCCCAGCGCGCTACCATCCGCATTAAAAATGCGGATGATCACACGCCAAACCTTCAGTGTGGAGGGAGACAGCCAGCGCTCCAGCTATCCTGAAGGAAGAAAACACAACACTAATCTGGCATGTCCGGGGGTTTTCTCAGAGAGAATTTCCACACAACGAATAGACTCCACTGCAGAACATAGGCATACCTAATAAGGCGCTCTAGCCTGTAGTGACGGTGTTAACTATCACACTAATAAGTCACCTAAGTCCACCGCGCTCTGTCTGGAAACCATCCAAAGAGGCTTCAGAGCCCTGCACGGGTGCCAGGGGGTGCCCGTCCCAGAAAAAGGAAGTGCTTTTTCCGGGGAATTCATCAGGGAGGGCCATCACGAGGAGTGTGAGTTCTGAAAACTCGGATCCGGTTGGGCCAGAGAGGCGCAACGAGCAAGACCCGCTCCTCGTCTCCCCAACTTTGCACAGTGTAAGTAGTGTCTGTGCGAGCAGGCTCACTGGGGAAAGAACGCATATTGCGTAACCCGGGGCCAGCTGAGAGCCAGCGCCTTTGTGCAGAGCAGAAAAGGCAGCCAGCGAAGGGCCGCTCGGGAGAAACAGCAGGATGACCTGGGCTTCTCTGAAGCGTGCCCATAACAGCTGGGACGTGCCGGGGTGGAGTCTCCGTTCTCCTGAAACATAGCAGTCCTGAGAGCTTGTAGCTGGCATGGAATGCTTGTACAGGATATGAACGGTGCGCAGCTATTTAGCCGCAAGACTCCGGAGGAGCGGATGGCGAGCGAACTGAGACATGCTGAGGTGGCGAACACCGCCCAAACGGTTGACGTATGCCATCGCAGCCGTGCTGGCCGTCCTAACCAACACGCGTTTCCCCTCCCGCTTCGGTAGTGACCGGCGGAGAGTGAAAAACAATGCCAACAGCTCCAGGCAGTTGAAATGCCAATGCAACCTGGGTCCGGTTTACGAACCTGCAGCTGCATGCTCGATACACACAGCCCGCCAGCCCATACTGGAAGCATCTGTCAAGATGACAGCATAACTGGATACTTGTTCTAAGGGCACTCAGGCCCGTAGAAGGCAAGATCCATCCAGGGGCTGAAGGTGCGGAGACACAGCGTGGTGACGTAAACCCGGTGCCTCTCCGCGTGCCATGCCCATCTGGGGACCCGATCGCAAAGCCAGCGCTGAATTAGTCTCATATGAACAATTGAGCAGCGTGATAGCGGCTACAAAATGTCATATGCCCCAGGAGCCTCTGAATAATTTCAGTGAGACCAATATAACTGCCGAATTAATCAGACAGGACAGCGCTAGCCCAGCGCGCTAAGAGCGCACCGTGATGCAGACCGAGTCCAGCTCCAACCCGAGATGAGAGAAGCTCTGCCTGGGGGAGAGCCCGCTCATACTCGGTTGACCCAAAACCCAAACAGGCTGAGGTGCCGGAGCACCAGGTCCCTGTGCATAATCGATCAGTTCAGAGATCTAAAGATAGTCAATGAATAATCAAAAAATGCAGATGCGCGTGCGCTAAAGACGCACAGGGCATCCTCCACGCATGGAAACAGGGACAGCCCGAATGGGAGGACTGTTGCCACCATGTTCGGCCCCCCGTCGAACACCGGAAAAATCACAGTATAAGGAGGGAGAGAGCGAGACATGGAGCGAGCGTCCTTCAGGTCTATAGCTGCAACCAATCCCACGGACGGACGCACTGGGGGATGCGTTTCTGCATGAGCATCTTGATAGACATCCTGAACAGATGACAGATCAAAACACGCAGATAGGATTGGTATAACCCACCGCTTTCTGGATACGATGAAGGGGGGCGTAACCCGCTCTTCATCTCGGCTGGAGGACTGGCTTGATTATATCCTTCGCCAGGAGGATAATAATCTTCTCACGCAAGACAGGGAGTGGCATAGCGATGATCGCTTAAATACACACTCGTGCACTCGGGAGGCCAACAGCGAATTGAAACGCATAGCCGAGTCTGACCGTCCCCCTGAGCTACTGCGCGGGCTTAGCAGCACTAACCAGACTGACAGAGCCCGCTAACTAGCAGCATACCCGGAACGATCGCTGACGTACCCGCGGAGGGGCAGCTTCGGGATGGGGAGTGCTCATCCCGGGAAGCAGAGCGTCCCGAGGAAGAGGTGAAAATAAGAGATTGACTCTTACCTTACTCCCAGGATCCCGCGGAGTGGCTGGAGGTGCGAGAAAGGAGCTCATCCTCTGGCGCCCTCAAGCCTGTGGCGAAATGCACCAAAGCTGAGAGCTGGAAGGCAGTGCGTCCCATGCTGGCAGCAATTGGGCTTCCACACCCAGAGGGAGGAAAAGCCGCTCTTTTTGGATCGCTACTCATTATACATTCGCGGGGGAGCCCTGGCCTCCACTGGGGAAAGAACGGTTCTCCTCCTCCAGCGCGGACAGGTCTGATGGGAAGAGTCCACCAAGAGATGACCTGCTCCATCGCGCACGGCTGATCTTTCACCACTGAGGATTCCTGGGTAACATCCCCGATGGTGTCGCCGAGAAGGCCTGCCTGGGATATGGGCACACTAAGAAAGCGTACTTTGTCAGCGCGGCGCATATCTACAGGGCAAGCCAGGGTGGCATTTCCGGACAACTATGTGGCCATCGTCTTCCCCAGGGCACGGACGGCCGACTTGAATGTCATGAGAGCATAGTCGATCGCCGTGAGACGCTTACGCATAAGCCTGGGGAAGAACCGCCCCTGTGCAGCACAGCCAGGAGGCCGTGGGGCACGGCAGAAGCGGCATGGCCCGGAGCGGTGTGGGCTCTGGCCTTGATAGACACAGATAACCCACCCGCCTTAGACGGGGGTCTCGGCTTACCCCTCCAGGTGGCGGCGCCCACCACCTGAGGAAATAGCTTCGTACCCACTTGCCGCCTCGCCATCAAGGGAGGTGAAGGCGGAAACACACGTGAACCGGGCAGAGAAAAACGCCCTCTATGCCAGCGTGTGCTCACTGTGCACCCCTGGGATAAAGGGGACGGGGGCTGGAAGATTAATCTTAGAACAGCCCGCACGTCACACCCTCTAGTCGGTCCAGCGGTGAGACTGGGGGACAAGCCATCTCCAGCCGCACTGCCGAAACAGCCCAGGAAGCGCAGCTGTTATGTCTGATTCGAGAACCGTGACTGCGCATTGCACCCCGTGGGATGGAAGCGAGCCCAGTCTGTCATCTAAGCATAACAGCTCGCCCTCTGATGTCGCGATGGACCTTTGATCTCCGGTGTCATCAGGCGGAGGCGCGGGCATCCCGGGGGATGGACCGTACAACCGCCCGAAGCTTGGATGGGGCACGCTGTGGAGGAGTGGGGGGTCCGCGGGCCCGGAGGCGACGGATAAACCCCCACTGTGATCCTCAGATCTGCCTGCGTGCTAACCGCTTTCACGGGGAGCAACGGGGGTGGCCGAAGCCGCGATCTCAGCAATGCAACAACCACGCCCTCGCAGTGAGAGCATGAGCTGTCCGCGGGCACCGCACCGACATGCTGGACCCCCAGACCTGTCATATGCGATACCCGTGCCCATCATCCGTAGATAGGACCCACCGCATCCAGAAACGCACAGTCAGAACAGCGTCTTGAAAAAGACGTGTTGATTGACTGTGTTGCTCTCTTAGGAAAATCTCTTTTAGATCACCAGCGAAACGCCCGGAGGATGGGAAACCCAGCCCGCCACTCGCACGTCTTCTTTCCGCACTGGTGAAGGTAAGGCTTTCTTCTCTGGAAGTCAGCTCAGCAGAAGTTGTTCAGCTCACGATCGGCTCTGAAGCAACAATTCTGAGGATCTGACTCCAGCAGCTGGCTTATATAGCCCTGATGAGTTCATCAGTCTCAGCTGTGAAGCTCAGCTCCGCCAACTCAATTGGCATTTCATTGGCCCGTTTTCTTATCATCAGAAGCGATTGGTCGTCTGAAGTACTCCCAAAAGTCTGTTTTACAGACACACGTTGGAGTTCCCTATGAAGGGGAACCACTGTTACTACTACAGTTGCTAATAACGCTAAATGTAGAAATCTAACATTATAATTTGTACAACTCATTTATGTTTAGTCTCATTTTCAATAAATGAATCTGTTATTCACTCATAACACATCATGTTTTATTGCTAGATGGATCATTTTTGAAGAATTATTCAGTGGCGTATTTTTGATGGCTGGTTGTTGCCACCCATTAAATAAATAACTGCTGCCTACAACTTTCATTTTTGAGCATATGATGGTGATTTTAATCTTTACTATAAACATCAGTGGTTTTATCTAAATTATTAACTGTTCTACCAGTATGTCTGTGTTATTTCACTGTTTGTAACTTCAACTTCTCTTTCTTGATTTTTGCATTTTTCAAAAACAGATTTGAATGCAGTGATTCGAAAGATTAATAAACATCTGCAAATCACCATCATTTATAATCCATGTTGCGTGGGTGTTGAGATCGCAATTTTTTTATGATTAATCATGCAGCTTACACTGAATGCATTAATGCAGGCTAAACAAATAGTGAGAAAAAACACCTAAGTAACCCACTACATCCTGAGTAACCTACCAAAACTTCTTCCCTCATCATTATATTTCACAGCCTAAATGTTTTCATGCATGTCATTTGAAAGATGCGAGAGGTGATCTCTCTGCGATTGTTACAAATTTAGGATTAATCTACAAGTGAAAAAAATGTTACGTGTGTTCCGAACCGTGGGCTGTGATCCTTACAAATCACGGATCAACGGTGATCCGTTACACCCCTAGCGGACATGGCCTTATATTTGATGTGGGGAACTCAATGAGTGTTTCAGGTTTTATCAAGTCAAAGATTAAGCTCAAGACATGGTTAAAAAATTCAATACTCCAACCTAGGCTTATTGGAGATACGTGCCCAGAAATGCAAAATATGTGGCTGGGGCGATGACCGCTTGTTTTCACAAATGGAATAGAGGCTGCTGTGTACATTGTTGACAATCTCAAAAAAGGTTACTGGGCCACATTTTCTAATGTGTTCCATTTGCAAGTCCTTCTTGTAAATCCACTAGAAGCCACTGTGAACTTCTTTGCTAAAACTGTGTCCACTCCGCATCCCAACACCAATGCCGTACGAGGCAAGCTACCGAGCAAACTGGTCATGTTAGAAAAGCCATTATATGGAGGTAATTGGTGTGAAAATGTGGTTGTCAACTTCCAACGAAAAAACCCATGGCATTTATTTTATACACAAAATGCAGTGAGACGTATGCCAGGACACATATTTGCAATTTCCCAAAACTGTAGCCCTGGGCACATATTCCCAACAAGCTTGTTTTGCAACACTCATAAATTTCTCATGCATTTCTTTCTCTCTCTCTGTGCATGAATACAAAGTATATTTTTTGCTTTTTAATAAATAGGATAAAAATATGTCATATAAGATTAATAACGTCAAAATAGCCATCTTTAGCAGACAGTTTAAGGCTATAGAAAACAGTAAACATCAAGAAATTATATTTGTATATTTGTATTATTTTTTTAATTTATTTGTGTAATTAGATTAATTTGCTCATTTTTGACTGTTTGCTTGTTTTCATTAAAGTTTTAACTTTATACATGTTAGGCTACTAGAATATTCTCTAATACTAAAATCTGACTTAGGATTTGCACAATTTATGAGAATGTTAAAAAGTATAATTTATTTGAATGTTCCGTGATTTAAAACACCAATCATTTTCCTTCAGCTTAGTCCCTTATTTATCAGGGGTCGCCAAAGCAGAATGAATCGCCAACTATTCCGGCATATGTTTTACGCAGTGGATGCCCTTCCAGCTGCAACCCAGAACTGGGAAACACCCATACACTCTCACATTCTCACACACACACACACATACACTAAGGCCAATAGTTCACCTATTCACCTATAGCGCATGTCTTTGGACTGTGGGGGAAACCAGAGCACCAGGAAGAATACCAATATGGGAAGAACAGGCAAACTCCTCACAGAAATGCCAATTAGCCCAGCCATGCAGGACTCGAACCAGTGACCTTCTTGCTGTGAGGTGACAGTTCTAATCACTGAGCCACCGTGCTGCCAATTGATTCAAAACAATGAAAATATATATTTTTTCTCTTTTATTTATAAAAGGATGCAGGGTAGATAAAATCTTCAACTCTAAGCCATGCTTGAGGTTTAAACTTTGGCACATGAAGACTTGCATACATATTATAATTTGAATTAATTCTGTACTAATACGATATTTAAAAAGTCATTGAATATTAACATTTTTAAAGAGATAATATCTAAGTTAGAAATTCCAGAATTGTAGCAACACTAAAAAAGTCCACAAATACAAGTTCGCAAGTCCTCACCTGCAGCCCAGTCTACTGCGATGCCCCGTATGCCGTTTCGTCCGATTCCAGAGGTGATGATGCTGTGGAATCCAGATCCATCCGGCTTGATCCTGCGGATGCCATTCTGGGAAGCTACGGTGCTGCTGAAGTCACACCAGTAGATGAAACTAGAGGCCATGTGCACATCTACATGAAGAGCATTGCGGCCTACAGGACACAGGCACACACATGAGCAAAGAGTATCTTGCAAAAGTCAACCTTTCCATGAAAGTTTTTTGAGTAAGCATTTTAAAACACTCAAAAATGTCTCTGTCAATGTTTTCAAACAATTATAATTGATTCACCAAAGTCACACAACAATGGCAATTTCACATCTGTCACATCCATAACGGAGAGACGTCACATCCATAACCAAGCTTTTTCCTCATAAATGTCTTAAGTGTGCCATTTTTCATATATGAAAATACTTTTGTATCCTAATTATACATGTGGTTAAATACTTCCATTTATTGCACTGATATTCCTCCCTTAGATCTTTTAGGGGAAATTAATTGCTGCTATAGCAATATATACTGTAGCAAAAAAAAAATTAATCCAATCAAAAGTCAAAAAACTCCTGTTATATAAAATATACAAAATATTTAATAATCCATTTAAAAAATACATAAATAAACAAATAAATTTAAATAAATCAATAAATAAGTAAATAAACAAAGAAACTTTCCATTGATGTAGGGTGTGTTTGGATAGCGTAATGTTTGGCCAATACTATTTTTAAAATGTCTGCAGTCTGAGGGATCAAAAAATCTAAATACTGAAAAAAATTATCTATAAAAAATCCAAGTAGCAATCCATATTATAAATAAAAAAATACATATTGATAGATTTGCTGTTGGAAATTAACAAAATAACGTTGTTAAATATGTGTTTACTTAAATATCTATTTTTTCTATTCATACAATGTATTTTTGAATATGGATAAAATGTATACGTGAGCAACCTATGGGCTCGTTCACACAAAATGTGTTATTCCATTCCAGTGTACTACATTTTTAGTGTAAACAAGTTGACAGACTCTTATGTCTTATGTCAAGTAAAAAAAAGTCAACAATTGCACACAGTACCGCTCATCAGTGTCAGTTTCAAAGCAGTGGACCAACCAGGTGAACTCAGGCAAGTGTTTTTTTTTCAAACAGCAAGTTTCTATTTACAGGCACTCTGTGGCTATATCCGGATACCCTCGTGCTTTATGCCACACTTTTTACAAACCATTCCTGAGAGCTGCATCCTATATTTTCAGACATTTTAAGCATTCTGTCTGAATGAGCCATATGGTTTTGTGGTTCAGGGTCACGTATAATATTATATTCTATAGATTAAATATAGGTAAAGTCAGAATTATTAGCCCCCCTGTATATTTTTTCCCCAATTTCTGTTAAACAAAAACAATATTTTTTCAACACACTTCTGAACATAATAGTTTTAATAACTCAAAATTAATCATAACTGATTTCTTTTATCTTTTTTATGATGACAGTACATAATATTTGACTAGATATTTTCAATATTCTAGTATTCAGCTTAAAGTGACATTTAAAGGCCTAATTAGGTTAATTAGGCAAGTTGGGGTAATTCTGCAAATCACTGTATAACGATGGTTTGTGCTGTAGACAATTGAAAACTAAATATTGACTAATAATATTAATTAAAATGGTTTTATTCTATCCAAATTAAAACAAATAAGACTTTCTCCAGAAGAAAAAATGTTATAGGAAATATAGTAAAACAACTGTGCTCTGTTAAACAACATTTGGGGAATATTAGAAAAATTAAAATCACAGGAGGGCTAGTAATTTTGACCTCAACTGTATATTACAATAATTTATATATTAAAAATATGACTTCTTTCTTTTTATCTATACAATCCACTCGAGAGACCCCCACCTCTTCCAGCTACAGGCACCATGGACTCGGAGTGATCCGCTCCCTCCAGACTGAAGCCCTTGATGGCAGTGAGCATAGAGATCACCACGTATGACTGGTATGGAGAACAGGTCCGGTTATCAGCACTGAGTTTGAACCCAGTCGCACAGGCACAGCTGAACAGACCACCGGGACGAGGGAGACACAACTGCTCACACGTGCCCACATTATTACTGCAACCGTTCGACGAGCCGGCTGACGCTGTAGGAGACAGACAGAGAAAACAGATAAGAGAATGAGATGGAGACATTTAATACCTTTACAAGAAAGCTTCACAGATAAACGGAGTCATGTCTAGCCATTCGGGTAATGCATACACATTCCTATCACTGGTGCACATCCACCTCCTCTGCATGAACCTTCTATTTAGGACTGAAAAAATGGTAACCCTTTAGTTTAAGGACCAATACTCCCTATAAAATAGTGCTTTATTACATCAGGGTATATACAGGAATCAGAGAGTAAAGTTCAATACCTTTTAAGACCTTTTTTAAGACTCTTTCCATACATTTTAAGACCTCATCGCCACTTTAGGTCTGAACTGATAACATTGGCGACATTTTTTATATATTTTTATTCAATTCAATTCACCTTTATTTCTATAGAGCTTTTACAATGTAGACTGTGTCAAAGCAGCTTCACATAGACGATTAAAGTAAATAGAAACAGTGTCAGTTCAGTTTTCAATGTTTAAGTTCAGTTCAGTTTAGCTCAGTTCAGTGTGGTTTAATATTCACTAGTGAGAGTGCAAATACTTAAGAGCAAATCCATCCATGCGCAGCTCTACAGGTCCCAAACCATGCAAGCCAGTGGCGACAGCGGCGAGGAAAAAACTTCACCAATTGGCGAAAGTGAAGAATTAAAAAACCATGAGAGAAACCAGGCTCAGTTGGGCACAACCAAACGTCTTGTGCAGAGCTGCTGTATAGGCGCCGAAGGCTGGACGTCGGCGAGACTTGTCTGTGCCTGGAGCGACACAGGAATCAGACTCGTGCTCTCCACTCTTTCGTGACCACCACAGCAGCTGCTCAGCATACGGCCTGGTCCAGGATTATGGAAACCTTGGGATCATCTCGTCGCGGGACTTGGATCGCATCAGTGGCGCTGCATAATTTCTGGGGGCCTTGGGATGAGTATCCCCAGGTGGAAAATTCACTAAATATTCACTAAATACTGATTGCAAGAAAGTAATCATAAACTAAAACATTATTCATATACTTTATAAAAATGTTAATGCAGAAGGTGTCACCTATAGAACAGCAAAAATAATACTGCAGTAAACAAAGCAGTGTGACATCAAATATAGCAGGATTTTATCGATTTCATAAACTACACTGCATCTCAAAACCTCAAACTTTAGCATACAACTATTAATATATAACTGTATAATAAAAAATGATGCAAAATTGTATACCTTGTAACAGCATTTAAGACTTTTTTAAGGACCCTAAATTTCTCTAAATTGATTAGTCAACTTTTAATACTTTTTAAGACCCAGCGGACACCCTGTACCTGCTTATTATTAAGAAGTTGGCTGTGTATTGGTTTTTACGAAGCACATATTCTGCATGTATTCTGCATCACTAATCATAACAGAGACAGACACGGATGAAGCTGTAATACAGCTCTTTAGCCAAAAATACCAAGTAAGTTTATTTGATGTATTTGAGGTGGAGTTTATCCAAGCCTTTCTGAAATGATGAGTCACAAAGAAATGGGAAAAAGAAAAAGAACAGAAAAAGTTTGCAGTACATACACACATGTACACATTTACTGACACTATGTGGCGATTCCAGCAATTACGAATTACATTTTACCAAGGCTCATTGCAGATGCATACCAAGGTCTACATTTCTGGGGACAGCGTCTGGTCAGCGCCATGTACGTCTGCTCACTGTTTTTGTTTTTGCAAATCCACTAGAGGCCACTGTATATGCATTTTGATGATCTTAAATTCCTTTCAAGCGTCCTCTTCTCTTGTAAATCCTTTTGAGGGTGCAATATACACTTCAGCCAACCAGGGGTGCGTTTCCCAAACAATGGCATAACTCATGGCTGAACTATCATAGTACAATGCCTGGTTTGGGAAAAGAACAATGCAGTGATGAGTGTTTCCCAAAACCGTAGCTGCTTTGTCGCAGATTCATCGTTTGAACCACATTAGTTATCATAGCGTAAACTGTCCATAATGATGGTCTAAACGAGGTGGAGTAACAAGTTCTTTAGAGAAAAAAACCATACTTTTTGGGCAAATTGTATTGTTTTACATGCATATGCATTTAAAAAAATCCAATAGGCTAAAAGTTTTAGTAAAACCATGCACTCGTTTTCCATATTAATTCAAATACATGTAAACTGCACAAATAGGGCCTATTTCTTTTACAAATACTATTGAGAATATTACATATTTTTTTCTAAAACATAAAACCACCAAACTACTGTAACACATGTTATAATATAATTTATAAATCATATAAATTGTTAGGCTAAGGGCTGTAATTTACAGTAGCCTATTTATTAAGAAAAGAAAAACCCTACTAAATAATAATAATCATAATAATAACAACAAATATTATAATTATTATTATAAATATTATTAATTTATTATTATTGTAATTATTATTATTAAGTAAAATATATTTTTATTATTATTTTTTAAGTCTACTTTTACAATTTGAAACATTCAAACCACTGCAGAAATCTTCTAACCAACAGGCCCATGTCATATAGACCTTCAGTACAGATACATTTCTTAATAAATAACCTACTATAAATTGAAATCATTACCGTATGCTATATATTTTTGTTTTCACAAGCTTTGGAGACGAAACATAAATTCCGCTTTTAAATAATAGGTCACCTAAAGCTTTTGTCATGCAAAGCACGTTCAAAATGGCATAAATGTTTTCAAAGTGTACTGCTAAGGGAGCGCAATTGTCATTATGAAGATCACTAAAACTGAACTGTAAAAATACTTTGAAAGCAATTACACCAAAGATTGATGACTTTAATGCTTTTTTTAATCATTCCAAGTTTAAATGTTGGAACGTTCTAAATAAATAGGGCATAGGGGGGATAACTGGAAATAGAACACAGCCAGGAAGTTTGTTTCTAACTACAGCTCTAGAGGTGTAGTTGCAAGCGTACAGGATTGCCACGCAGTTTGTGATTGTTTGTTGAATGATGGATTTGGGAAACGCCAAAATAAGGAAGTATGTTTGTAACGAAGGAACTTGAGACCTTAGTTGGCTAATGATAGTTTTTAGAAATGCACTCCTGGCCAGCTTGCTGTCCACTGACTGACAAACCGACTGTCTTCCCTAAACCCAACCAATATTGTTTTCAAAAGCAATCTAGAAAAAGAAAAGCCATCACGACTGTGTGATTTCACCATGTTTTCAGCCTGTTGTTTATATATTTTGCTTTTGTTTTAGCTGGTTTCTGCAACCTTTCTTCACCGGACTTAAACCCAGTCGTCGTGGTCATCTCCGCTCCAAAGTCTGCCAATGTATGCGGTAAGCCACTGAGTAAACTAATAAGACAGTAAAATCGGTCAGAGGTAGCACGAAAATGAACAGAAGCCATCAGCGGCATCATACCACCCTGTAACATTTGTTTAAAAGACAAAATGCAGTCAGACGCACCTCTGGCTACATAATTCCTGCTCTTCAGAAATGGGGACAGGGGTACATATCCACAATGAGCTACAATAAAAGTGTGTTTACTTTATTACAAGCATGCTCTGTTTTAAAAATGTTGTAAACTTGTAAAACTCCTTCTTGAGGTGCAGATGATCACAGAGAGGTGGATCAGATCTTTTAATCGCAGTTTCTTTGCAAATCCTGTTCTGTGGACATGTGGGGGGTGTTACTATGGAGATGTGCCTGTCAATCTATTCGGTGGGCGGTGACAATCACACTCCTACATCACGTTGCAGTGGGCCTCAAATTCATTGAGATTTGATTCCTATTTTAACCTGAGAAAATTTATTAAAAGAGTCTTATTGTGTTTCTATCACTCCAATGTGGACAGTCTATACCTACACACAGTTCAGTCCAAACAGCTTCTTGCATCATGGGTGCCTTTTAACATGCTACAAACATACATATTTTATATGGTGGTATGTATTTTTTTTTATAGTTATTGTGTCGTCGGTGGAATTGAACAGCTTTTGTGACTCTTGTTTTACAGCGAATGCAATTTAGCCATATTTTTGTTTTGCATTTTGCTTTTCTGTTTAATATAGAACTTGGTCTCTTTTTTGCACTCAAAAAATGACATTTGCTGTTTGTTGAATCTACTTATTTAAAATTAAGCTGAAACAACACAATTCTTGAGTTTTTTTGGGGGACAACTTAATTATTTTATGTTCAATCCACTTACATTTTTAAAACTACTAAGTTAACTTAATTACTTCATGTTGTCCCCACACAAATTGATTGTGTGGATCCCAACATTTTTACAGCGTGGTCTGCGATTTGTTATTTTTCCTTATGTATACTGTTATACTCTGACTCTGATACTCTATCATATCAACTTCTTGCTGGAAGGACTTGTACAATAGCCGGCGTTCACAGCCCTGAAGAATGAACATGTGCACTGAAAAGCGAACAAAGGGACACTGATTCTTCTCAGAATAAAGCTGAGTGTCCCCCTGCGGCACAGGGGAACTAATTGGTAAACTGATATCCTATTGAAAGTCATTCATCCCTCTCTGGTAATTGCTACACGGCCATCAAGGTTACGATGACTTCCAGAAAGACCACCCTCAGTCAACCGTGGCATGAGACTAAGATAGATGATCAAAAAAACGGCACTTTGACGTGCCTACATAGACAGCATTTGAAAGTGCAATCTGATTGTTTACACTGTAAATAGGGATTAACTACTTTACTTAAAAAAGAAATTGTAAACCTGTTGGAAGTTGGAACTGTTAAGTTGACTTTTACTCATAGTTCACATGTAGAGACACTCACTGGCCACTTTACTAGGTACACTTTACTAGTACCGAGTTGAATCCCTTTTGCCTTCAGAACTGCCTTAATTCCTCATGGCACAGATTCAACAAGATCATATACATATCATATCATATCAACACATCCATGATGTGAATCTCCCATTTCCCCATATCCCAAAGGTGCTCAGTTGGATTAAGTCCTGGTGACTGTGGAGGCCATTTGAGTACAGTAAGCTCATTGTCATGTTCAAGAAACCAGTCTGAGACGATTCGTGCTTTATGACATGGCGTGTTATCCTGCTGGAAGTAGCCATCAGAAGATGGGTACACTGTGGCCATAAAGGGATAGACATGGTCAGCAACATTACTCAAAAAGGTCGTAGCAGTCTGGCCATACTCCTCTGACCTCTGGCATCAAAAAGGCATTTTCCATCCTAGGGATGGTTGTGCGTGAAAATTTAAGTAGATCAGCAGTTTCTGAAATACTCAGACAAGCCCATCTGGCACCAACTGTTTCCAAGTGGATCAAACTTAAAACAATTTAATTCTCCCTCAAACAAATTTAAGAATTTTGTTGTTTCAACTCATTTTTAATAAGTAGTTTAAAAAGCAGCAAAAATATTTTTTTGAGTTTATGCTTAAGAACTTTAAGCCACCAAGTTTACTCTGTTTAAATTAAGTCAACTAATCTTTCCCAGTGATGGGTTGCAGCTGGAAGGGCATCCGCTGTATAAAATATATGCTGGATAAGTTGGCGGTTCATTCCGCGGTGGGGACCCCAGATTAATAAAGGGACTAACCGGAAAAGAAATGAATGAATGAATGAAGTCAACTAATCTCTTTAAAGTCAATGGGTTTACTCGCTTTTAAAAGTCAACTAATCACATTTTACAGTATAATTAAAATAAAATAAAATTTAAAGCAAGTAACAAATTTTTTTTTAAAATAGTGTAAAAAATAAAACTAGCAGAAAATTTAGCTATTATTATCACATTATAGTGTATGTATTTACCACACATTTTGTAACACAAATGTCCTGAAATGTTATGTTTAGCATTGCAAATATTATGTTTACCATAATATGCACTTAAAAAATATTTTTTGCTGTTTGTTCAAAATGCTAAATTAAAATGAGTTTAAACAATACAATTCTTACATTTTTGGGGGGACAACTTAATTGTTTTATGTTCAATTCACTTCAATTTGGCAAAAAAAAACAAAAACGACTGTAATAATAATAATTCCTTACATTTATATAGCGCTTTTCTGGACACTTACAGCGCTTTACACATTGGGGGGAATCTCCTCATCCACCACCAGTGTGCAGCATCCACCTGGGTAAAGTCTAGATTGGATATGCGGCCGGCCGGAAGTGCGATATGCACATTAATATAGCATATTTTTTTATGGCACTGTATAACAATAATTAATATTTTACAGTACTGTGACGGTTGGGTTTAGGGTTGGGGTGGGGGGTAGGCCTTAAAAAAATACAATTTATTGAGTAATTGATAACATCAATAATACTCGGTACAACTACTGTTTTTAGGTTACTGTGACGGTTAGGTTTAGGGTTGGGGTGGGGGTAGACGATAATAAATTTCAATAAATGGGAAATTTAATAAATAACATAAATAATTCTCTTTAACTTCGGGCCGCAAACGTATTTGTTCTAGCAACAACCATCCACCTGGGTGATGTGACGGCTGCCATTTTGAGCCAGATCGCACACCACACAGCTGATTGGTGGAGATAAGACAGAGTGATGAAGCCAATTATGATATGGGGAGGGTTAGGAGGCCAGGATGGACAGAGGCCAGTGGGCAAATTTGGCCAGGATGCCGGGATTAAACCCCTACTCTTTTCAAAGGACATCCTGGGAATTTTAACGACCACAGAGAGTCAGGACCTCGGTTTAATGTCTCATCCGAAAGATGGTTATGTTAACTTAATAGATTTGTGTTGGGACAACATGAAGGAATTGTGTGGAACCCAGCGTTTCTTTACAGTGTGTACTAAAACTTCAATGCATTTTTCTTTTTATTTTATTTTATATGTTCTGGAAGATTTTATAAATACAAAAATCTTAAACTTATGCATGAAACAATGGGTTTGCATGAAGTGGCTTTCCTTACTGAGATTAAAAGTGGACTATTTTATCCAATATTAGTGTGTGATGTGTAGTTTTAAGTTAATATGAGTTATGTCGAGTTCAGACTGTTTGATGTGTCATCTGAGCAATAGGTAGCACAACCGGGTCGAAAATAAAAAAAAGTTGAGGAAAAAATTGCTAATTTGTAGTTTAGCAATTTCTAATGTAAATTATGTAGTTAATAACGAAACATATACTACGTGCCCTTGCGTTGTTTCCATGTCACTTCTCGCGTGTTTGGCTGTGAGACGTAGTTTGGACAAAGTTGTCAGCGATTCTTCCTATTGTAAAGTCATGCAGTGTGAACACAGTAAACACAGTAGCGACGGAACACTAGCCCACATAGTCATGCAGTGTATAAACATCTGTGACACGGCTATTTTGAAAATCATGCAGTCTAAATTCTGCATTAGTTTATATGAGTTTATATTAAGCTTATATGAGCTTATATAAGCTTAGTAGGAAATGTAGAATCCGCAGATGCAGAACCGCTGTGGGTCAGTCATCCTTTTCAGTATAAGGTTCACATCTATGGAATGCCATGCCTGTTCATTTAAAATTACTATCAGAACTTCCAGTTTTTTCTGTAAAGCTGAAAGAATAGTTGAAATCTTTACAGAAATGTGAACATTAAGTATTATTCTTTCAGGTTGGTTACGTTTACATTTCTCTTTATGCAGATTGACTTGCATTTTATGGTTGTGGCTCTGTATATATTGTACATGTTTGTTGTATTGTGTTTTATTCTTGATTGTTTTTTTATGTATATTTTTTATGTAAAGCCTAACCAGGGGCGAGGGCTGCAAATTAGCTTTATGCTATATGCCCTATGTACGCAACATCGGCTATCTTTGTATAACAATGTCAAGTGTATTGTCCCTGTTAAATAAACAAGCAAATAAAAGTTATATATATATATATATATATATA
>CAIGQZ010032409.1:7152556-7171577 GCA_903798205.1 Danio tinwini
ATATATGAGTTGATTAAAGTTATTAGAAACTAATAAAGTTATAGTAACCTTAACCTTTCAAATTTTGATTGTAATGTAATAATGTGCACCTTTTGTAAAGTTGCTTTGAAACAATAACTATTGTGAAAAGCGCTATACAAATAAACTTGAATTCAATTGAATATGAGTCTATATTATTAGCTTAGCAACATGCTATAACCAAACTTTACTTAAAAGGGATAGTTCAGCCAATAATAAAAATTCTGTCATGTCAATTAGAATTGTTATTTTTGGGTGAACTATCCCTTTACATCAATTATACATCAACAAAAAATCTGCATCTAGTTATCTATAGTAGTTTGTTTTTTTTACAATTCCAGCAGCCCATGCAGATAGTAAAAAAAATCTGCTTGTTTCACTTGATTTAGGAACACAGCCTTCATATTATAATTATTTTTTTAGTTTTCAATCTACTTACAGTCTCTGTTGTGCACTTTGAGTACTCTGAGACCGGCCACGTTATCCCGCATTACGACACGGTTGAGTCCTGTGGCTTTATCCACGCGTTCAATCACCTCAAAGTCTCGATCAGTGAAGTACAGGTAGGAGTCATACACCGCCACACCCCAGGGATGGGACAGTCCATTTACCATAGTGATTCGGTTTGATCCATCTGGGTCACCACGCTCGATCTGAGACAGAGAACAAACATGTGCAGCATTACAGCTATTCTCTTGGCTAAATAACCAAAGTCTCTTTAAGGGAAGTCATTTCACTTGAGGCCCTCTTTAAAACGCTTCTCATCAGTATGCTCGGGCATTCTGTTTGAATGGGGAAACATCAATTTCTCCAAAATGGCTCGCTAAGCTTACGATTAAATTTCATTTTAAAAATCACCAGTAAAATTATACAACAACTGTCTCTTTAGTTTTATTTCAAAACATTTAAAACAAATCTGCAGAAAACACAAATTTTCAGAGAATCGTCAGGCTATGATTGGCTCCTTTACTAGAAGGCGGGGCCTCAATCGCCATATTGACCGTTACACTTTTCCCCATTCAAAACTACTTGAGTGAGATGTCATGTGTATTCTATAGTTGTTGGAATAACTCATTTAAACTTAGCAGATGTAGTGAGTGTAAGACAAAATTCATGCTAGCGAGATGCCAAAACATGCTATTAACGTGCTAAAACATTTTAAAACATGACAGAAAATGTTGAATCATTTTTTTTTCATTTGTTTTAGCAACATACTAATTCATGCTAGCATATTTTTACTTCCTGTCTAATGAGAAACTTTTATCTATTCAAATTTGAAGGCAGCAAACATGATTCCCCTTTAACATCCCACAATCTTCTGCTCTCCATTTCTGACAAAATGAGCTAAAAAAGTAAAGTAAAAAGTAAAATAAAGATGGCATCTGGAAGTGTTATTTTGTGAGCAAATACATGTTTTTGACCACGTTTGATTTAGTTTCTAAAAAGAAGTTGGTTTTGTACTAAGCAAATATTGCCTTAATTATCACCAAATCTCTCTATTTTGTAGTACATGATTTAATTGTTATGCTATCTGAGAAGAAGTGCATAAATGCTGTCTCCAAATTCACTACCTGATAAGGCAGCAAGGCAACAAGTCAGCTGCCTATGCTTTCAGACGGTAGTAACAACATACTACACATGCTGTAATTATGCTATGTGAGAAATGAGCTAGCAACACACTTCATAATTCAATGTTAACAATGAGCTAAAATATAACAGATGTTAAATAAATATGTTTAATAAGTTATTTATTTTGTTTTAGCAACATGCTAATTCATGCTAGCATATTTTTACTTCCTGTCTAATGAGAAACCTTTATCTTTTCAAATTTGAAGGCAGCAAACATGATTCAATATACTACACATGCTGTAAACATGCTAAAACATGTTACGTGAGAATTGAACTACCCTGCTGAAAAATCCAGCTTAAACCAGCCTAAGATGGTTGACTGGTTTTAGCTGGTCGACCAGTCTGGTTTTAGAGGGATTTTGGCCCTTTCCAGGCTGATTTTCCAGCCATTTACAGCCTGGTCTTAGCTGGTCAGGCTGGGAGTTGACCAGCTAAAACCAACTTGACCAGCCAAAACCAGCTATGCCCAGCTTAAACCAGGCTGGTCAAGCTGGTTTTAGCTGATTTAAGCTGGTCATTTTCCAGCCTGACCAGCTAAGACCAGGCTGGAAATGGCCAAAACCCCTCTAAAACAAGGCTGGTCGACCAGCTAAAACCAGCCAACCAGCTTAGGCTGGTTTTAGCGGGGGTTGTCAGCAGGGTAGCAGTACACATGGTAATTCATGTGAGCTAAAACATGTTAGCCATGTCATAAAACATGCTAATTGCATGTTAAAACATCTCTAAATGTTTAAAAATTATAAAAATATGTTAAAAAGTTTTTTTCTTTTAACATGCTAATTCATATTAAAACATGTAAGCAACATATTCAACATATTAGCAGTACACTAGAACACGTCAACTATGTCCTAAACATGCTAGAAATGTGCTAACAATGCTAATTTATTCTACCAGCATGCTCAAATGTTTTAGCTGTGTGCTAAAATGTTAGGTGGCAGTCACATGTTAAATCATGTTAGAAATATGTTAGTACGTTTATGACCCTTGACCACAAAACCTTCTTATGTTGCATGGTCAAAATTATAAATGTATATTTTAAGCCAATAATCATAAGAATCTAAATAAATATCATCTTCCAAGAATATATTTTGGAAAATTCCTAATGTAAATAAATCAAAACGTTCTGATTAGTGATATGTAATATGGATTTCTGTAACTATTTAAAATTACACTGTTGACCCATCCCATACAACCAACCCAGGCTCATTCTGAAAATGTACACCTACATACATGTCTGGAGTACGCCAAATATGATTTTTGAGATCTCAAATTTATCTCGTGAGTGCCATTTGCGCCTGCTCTTCTCACATAAATCCACCAGAGGCCGCTGTCGACTGACTGACCAATCGACTGACTCACCCTCCTTCCCTAAACCCAAACTATAGGGTTGCAAAAAGCACAGATTGACCAGCCAACCCACTTCTTCAAACCCAATCGACAGTGTTTTCAAAGCAATCCAGAAAAAGCATAGTCCCCGCAGCAGCCTGATTTTTACCACGTTTTCAGATCGTACACTCTCACCATGTTATTTACTTGTTTATTTAATTTTTTTTGGCTTTTGTTTTGTCTTATCTGCCTTTTGGAATCGTTCCTCACCAGACTCAAACCCTGTCATCGTAGTCAACTCCGCTCTGCGTCTCGAATTCTCAGATGTATGCAGTGAGCCACTAGGCAAACTGGTAATAGCAGAAAAGCCGTCCACACGGAGGTAATCCGCCAGCTAGTAAGCGCAAAAAGGAACTGCGTCATACCGCTCTGTAGCCTTCGCTTTAACTTCCTATGGGCTCAGTGGCCACATATGTGGACAGCACATTTTAGCTCTTAAGTGGCTATTTAAAATACTTAAAATGTTTTTTTTTTATTTTGTTACAGACATACAGTGTTATCCTGCAACTATTTTGCAGCATATGAAATGTCCCAAACACTATTTTTAACTGTCCAAAATGGAAAAAAAATAGTTTTTACTCTCTAATAGTCAAAACATGCTCAAAAAATTATGTCATATTTGCATTAAAAAACAGTCAGGAAAAAGTGTCTAATGTAAATTCGGACTACGAGTCCACATATATGGACAAATAGTTTCTTTAAAAGTACATCTTATCAAAAGATGATACTTAGGTTTTATTCTATTTAGGTTCCAATAAGCCCAAATAGCAAAGAAAAAGAAAAATGCATGTAAAAAAACACCTTGGGCCTTAAGAGATTAAAGACAAAATGCAGCCATACATACTTCTGGGTACATAATTTGCTATCTCCAGAAATGTATATAAGGCTACGTTTTCAGAATGAGTCTATGTGGACTTAATTTAGACAACTTAAACATAATATTCTCAGTATTTAGATTTTTTTTAACCCTCAGAATCCTGATTTTCGAATACAGTTGCGTCTTGGCCAAATATTGCCCTATCCTTACGAAGTATACATCAATAGAAAGTGTATTTACTCAGCTTTCATTTCAATTCTCAATTCAAACAACTAACACTTATAACTAATTTTGCGGTCCAGGGTCACTTTTTTCCTGTTTGCATGAGCCAAATGTGTGTAAAAGGTCATACCACACCAGTCCCTGTGACGGCCCAGTAGAGTTTGTTCTCTCTGATGTCTATGGTTATAAACTCCACATGTTCTAGATTATGTGTGAAGAGGATGGCCGCGTTGGAGCCGTCCATATCTGCCGACGCCACCTTAGCCGGGATCCCACTTTCTGTTCCATGATCAGTCCAGTACATCTTTCTAAAACACAAACAGAAGATAACCAAAGAGAAACCACAGCTTTTTTGCATTTGCATTCGTATAATTGCAACAAATGCAGCTTTTTTGTTTCTAAAAGTATATATTCTGAAGACTGATCCTGTCTTTGTATGTGCTGACTCTTGTGTAATGTGCTCAGGCAGTCCAATCCTGGCAGATGACATTGAATTTGGAGATCAGGATTAATACCAGAGTTCTGCTGATCTGCTCTTACCCACGTGCCGGATCCACCGTGATGCCAACGGGAGCTCCTGCGCCTGTAGGTGAGCCGTTGTTTGTGATGAGGGTTTTTCTGTACTGAATTTCCCCTTTAAGCCGTAGAACCTGAAACAAATCCGATTTCAGTTTCACTATAGAAGTACAAACATTTCAACATGCTACTGTTTGGGACATACTAATTCTATTTTCAAATACTATATAGGATGGATAGCATGCAAATCAGGATGCAGCAATGGAAAGTGTGCAGAGCTGGTGGTCCTTCAGGAACGTGGTTGAGAATCACTGTTCCAGACTATATTATTGTTTTTTTTACACTTTCGAAATAACCAACAACTCTGACTGACCTCAATAGCCTGTGATGAAGGGTTGGAGTAGTACAGGTTTTGAGACATCCAGTCCAGAGCCAGACCAACTGGAGAACCCAAAATAGCTGCTGGTGCGAACTCAGTTCTGTTGGTACCATCTGACTTCACCCGATGAATCTCACCCTGCACAGAGAAATAATACAGTCACTACTAGACAACACCTATTGCAATCAGTGACACCGGCGGCCATTAAGTGAACTGCAGCCAGAAAAGTATTGCTTGTGCTTGCACTTGTGTAACATAATGTAAAAAAAATAAGATATTTATTTCGAGTATGTATGGTTTACCGGATGTTCCACCCAGTAGATCATCTGCTCAGCATCATCAAAGTCGACATCGTATCCATTCAGCAGACCGGCCACTGGCACCATGGCATCATTGCTCTTGTCATTAGGGTTGAGCGGGATGCCATAAATAATGCTGTCTCTCACCACCACCAGGAAAGGATCCTCAACTGCAAAAATCATCATTATATATGTTTACACTTTATTTGAAGTAACATTAAGTATTATGTACGTACATTGTAGTTATATATTTTTAATTATTTGCATGTGATTACGTCTGTGATTGATTTCTGTAACTACTTTGTTGAAATTTACATTGTTGACCCATCCCATACAACTTAACCCATCCATAATACCACCAAACCTGTCCCTAACCTTACCCATATCAGCCCCATAAATATTCCGCAATACAATATGAACACAATAAGAACATTGTACTTATTTTAAGCTTTTATTGTAAGTACATCAGTTAATGTGCCTAAATAAAGTATAACCTTTTTATTTTTTGAATTATGAGTTGTTTCAAGCAAGCTTACAGATGCCACTCCTTTTAAAAACTATACATCAGCATACTTAAAAAAAGGTACTTGTGCTTTAACTTGTTTATGTCCAATTAAATAAAAATGCATTATTGTATGCATATTACATGTTTTGAACTTTACAGTGCTTTTATTGCAGTCTTTGGCTGTGTCCGAAACCGCCTACTACTCAGTAGGTACTACATTTGAATTTAAACATACTACTCAGCCGTTAGAAAAGTATGTTCTATACAGTATGAATGGGAGAAGTATGAATGGAATTCGAACATACTACATCCACCATTTTGTCATGGTCATGTGACCTACCTGCGTCAGTTGCGTCGATTCACTCCCATTCATGAATTCTCTCGCGGAGCATCATGGGATAGCGCAGCATGCATGGGATGCGCACTTCAGAATCTTGCCGGAAGTAGTAAGTCATTCGGGTACTTCTCGCATACTGATTTTCGAATTCTATAAATTCAGACATACTACTTGGCTCACATACTGATTTTAGCGTGCTGTATAGTATGGAGGTATGCGGTTTCGGAGGCAGACTTCGTAACTTTTTAAGTGAAGTTTCACAAACTAATTTCGAGAGGAGCATGTGATATGATCGACTACAGCTGATCCTCATCGCTAATCATTAGCTAGCCTATCAGATCATTCTAAAACTACTATAAATACCCTAGCTAAACTCCATTCAATATCTTCATTTTTTGAAAACCCTCCCCCCCTTCCTCTTTCATGATCGGGCAACACGGTGGCTCAGTGGCTAGCACTGATGCCTCGCAGCAGGAAGGCCACAGGTTCAAATTCTAATCGAGCTAGTCGGCACTCTCTGCGCAGAGTTTGCATGTTCTCCCTGTGTTTGCGTGGGTTTTTCCGGGTCCTCCGGTTTCCTCTCACAGTCTAAAAACATGTATTGTAATACAGTCTTAAGCACTTAACGCATACATACGTAATCAATCAGATATTAGCCTGAGTATAAACGGGGGCACTCGAGAAAACCCTGATTCCGTATACCTCCTAACGCATATTGACCAGGCGGGAACCTTGGGCTTATCTATCTCTGAGCTCAGGGTTCTCTCCCGGGACAGCATGCCAAACCTGCTATCATAGTTGAGCATTATCTAAGTGTGAACTCTTGACAACTTATACATGCAATAATTTATAGTGAACTATATATATATATATATAAATATCTTATATAAACTTCTGTCGAAGCATGTTCATTCATTCATTTATTTTCCTTCGGCTTTGTCTCTATTTCAGAGGTCGCCACAGCAAAATGAACCGCCAACTATTCCACAATATGTTTTACACAGTGTATGCCGTTCCAGCCACAACCCAGTACTGGAAAACACCCATACACTCTCACAATTACACACGCACTCATACAATACGGCCAATTTAGTTCATCCACTGTGGGGAAAACCGGAGCACCCAGAGGAAACCCACTCAAATGTAATGTAACGTAATGTGTATTTATATAGCACATTTATCATGTACTGTATGGCCATACACCCAGAGCGCTTCACAATCATGATGGGGGGTCTCTCAACACCACCACCAGTGTGCAGCATCCACTTGGAAGATGCGACAGCAACCACAGGACAATGGCACCAGTGCGCTCACCACACACCAGCTATAGGGGGGATGGAGACAGTGATTGTGCCAATCCGGTGGATGGCGATGATTGGGAGACCATGATGGTTAAGGGCCGGTAGAGGGAATTTGGCCAGGACGCCGGCTTACATCCCTACTCTTTACGAGAAGTGCCATGGGATTTTAATGACCACACAGAGTCAGTATATCATAAGTACATCATGGAATTTAAATATATTTAAATTATTAATTAATTTAACAAATATAATTTCTTTGCAAGTGCATGTTTTAATATACTTCATTTTTTTATAAACAGTCATGAATGTAAGGATTAACATCCATCATTTTATTTAACTTTTGTTCATTTAGTCTTATGTAATATTTTAGCTATTGTGTTGTTTCTGTCTCAGTTTTTTTTTCATTATTAATTAAATAATTTCTTGTTTTAATCTTGTTTCATTACATTTTTTAAATTATTCTGTTATGACAAGTTATATTAAAGGTGCATTAAACGCTCTTTGATAGCCAAAACACACCTGCAACCAATCAACAGTAAAGGGTGTGTCTAGTAACAAGGCTGCGTCTGAAATCACCTACTACTCAGTAGGTACTGCATTAGAATTTAAATTTACTAATCGACCGTTAGAAAAGTACGATCTACACAGTTTGAATGTGAGTAGTATGAATGGAACTCGGACGTACTACATCCGCCATTTTGTCATGACCATGTGACCTTCCCGCGTCAGTTGTGCCGCTTCACTTCCATTCATGAATTAACTCACGGTGCATCATGGGATAGCGTAGCGTGCATCTTTAGAATCTGCCGGAGGTTGTAGATCATCCAGGTACTTCCTGCATACTGTTTTTCGAATTCTATGAATTTGGACATACTACTCGGCTCGCATACTGTTTTTAGCGTACTATATAGTATAGTATAATCGTGTGTGTGCGATTTCGGATGCAGCCCTAGATATATAAAAAAGAGCTTGGGTCTTGTTGGGTTAGGAGCGTGATTGTTTTTGGTGATTTCAAATATCAACATCATTTGTCAAAAATCACGTAAAAATGTAGTGCTAAATAACAATATACAATAGACGGCAGCTAGCTCTCTGCAACTCTCACATGGTCGCCCACTGAAGCTAAGCAGGGCTGCGCCCAGTCAGTACCAGGATGGGACACCACATGGGAAAGCTAGGTTGCTGCCGGAAGTGTTGTTAGTGAGGCCAGCAGGGGGTGCTCAACCTGTGGTCTGTGTGGGTCCTAATCCCCCAGTATATTGATGAGGACTCAGCTGGTGTGTGATCTGGAGCAATATGGCTGCAGTTGCATCATCCAGGTGGATGCTGCACACTGGTGGTGGATAAGGAGAGTCCCCTCAATGTGTAAAGTGCTTTGAGTGTCCAGAAAAGCGCTATATAAATGTAAGGAGTTATTATTATTATTATTATTATTATATAAAAGCTTATTATAATTTAAAGCTAGCTCAAATTAAATAAATGCAAATAAATTACATATTTTAATGATGCAAATTTATCTATTTCAAAAGCGAAAAATGGTTTTAGTTTTATGGGTTTTCATTAACTATAGCTTAACTGATGTGTATTTCTATTCAAGTACACTTTTATATTAGTAATGTGATGATATCCGCACATACATCTCACTGCATGTATACATTCAATGCATATAAGCACAAAAAAATAGCCCAAATTCCCAGACTACAGGTATCATCCTGTTGCCTTTAGCCCTGCAGAAATGAGGTACTGGTGAAAAAGGCCTGGTCCAGTAAACCATGCAGTGTCAGCACAGTTGATTGCGATAAACAGGCCATTCAATCAACGTTTGTCTGGATTAATTGTTAAACTCTCATGGAAGAATGCGCTTGACAGTGCTAACAAAGGCTGAAACCTGAGCGAGCTTGAGGGTTTGCCCTAAGAGAATGTTAAGGGCTCCTTAAGACTAAAGGCCTTTTGCATGCTTTCATCCGTTACTGTCAGCTGAGCTAAGGCCTTTTATAATAGCAAATGTCTCGGCAAAGAAGCTTACTTAGTAAATTGAAAATGGGTTTCTGTTGACAAGTTTTCATTCCCCTGAAATCTATATCCAATTTTAACAGAAGACTGCTTCATTCAGTCACTGTGAAGCAGATTAAATGGACAGAGGCCAGCGTTAAAGACATACTCGCTTGCATTATTCATTAAAACAGCCAAATTCAGCCAAAAGCTGGAATAACTGTTCAAGCTATTGCACTAATTTATCTTGTCCATGGCATGTTTATTAAAGTCTTCTTGGACAGTATTGTTTAAAAGGTCAGAGGTCAAACCGGAAATAACCGCCAGCAAAAGCAACATGATTTTTCACCACTGGCTCATTGGAAAAACAGGATTAAGCCTACAGTTTTGTGAAATCATAACCACAACCTACTTAAACATATGGCCAAGTCAACACTAGGGGGCAGTATGACGTCAACAACTATGGTTCCTTTTCACACTAATGATATTTAGGCCCAATCCCCTTACAAATTCTCTTTAGATTGAAGGTGTAAGGCTAAGGGAAAGGGGTAGATAGCCCTTTGAACAAACATTTTTCAGGACCACACCCAAAACCAAGGGGTAAGAAAATTTCCTAGAATACACCAGCTACAACAGCAGTTTCGCTGCACCCGGAAGTAAGGAGACCCACAAATTAGTTTTTTTTGTCATTATTACGAATTTTTACAACAAACAAACACATGTTTTAATATATTCATAACCGCGTTCGTGTTTTACCGTCATACTTTTATTAAAAATAAAAACCGCTAAAATAAAAACCGCTAAATTTCGCGATCTATAATCCATAATAATAACTCCTGTACAGCAGTCTCACAACACTCTGACACTCGATGGCACTCGAATACCCTGTCAGAAAAGTCTAGTGGCTGAGAATGAGCTTTATACAGTGTCTGCTATAATGTTAATGTTGTTTTCGTGTGTTTACATAGATGAATATGGCCACGGTGTAAATGCGCAGTATAGTTACGATCTGATTGCCACATTAGATCTTTATGATAACATACTATATGCCTTCAGTGATTTCCTGAAGATAAATACCAAAAAATAACACAACTGGAATAACTACAGCAGTCGCCATCATCTGATCTCATATGAAGCTAGAGCTCATGATGACATTTGATGACATGTGCAGATGCTGTAGTGCTGTCCCAATTCTTAGGGGTAAATTTTGAAGCCCTTCCCCATCACACACATGTTTAAGGGCCACGGAGAAGGGGCAGGGGTAGGGGTACAAAAATAGAATTGGGATTGGGCCATACTGGAACATATTATTGATTGATAAAGGACTTTTTTTGAAGTTCGTTGTACAACACCAAATAAATACCACAAAACAACTTAAAGGTATCTATGGTTTGTAATTAAATATGTTTGCTTCAACTATATATTTCCATGTGGTCAAATTTACTGGCATTATAAAAGTTTATCACTTATACTCAGGTGTGAGTCCGGTGAAGCAATGTAAAATGAAGGTAAAGCTACATTGCTGCAGAGCACTTTCTCTTCTGTTTAGTTTTGAAAGTACTATTGGTTGGGTTTAGGTCAGTGGGTTGCAAGTCTAGGTGATCTGTATGACAAGCTCCGCCTTCTTATGGACGTGTAGTAGAAAAACACGTATCTGTATTGTACAACAAAATGTACCCTAAGGCTCAATCCCAATTTTATTTTTTTACCTCTTCCCCTTCCTCTTGGCCCTTGAAACAGAGTGTGAAGGGGAAAATTTACCCCTAAGAAATGAGACTACAACACCTGCACATGTCATCATGCGATCTCTTGTTTCATATGAGATTGACGATCACGGCTGCTGTAGTTATTCCAGTTGCGTTATTTTTATGTATTTATCTTTAGGAAATCACTGAAGGCAACAATATCATGTTATCATATAATGTGGCAATTAGCTCGTAACTATGCTGTGCATTTACACCGTGGCTGTATTCATCTATGTTAACACACGAAAAACAACATTAACGTTATACAAGACACTGTAAAAAGGTCCAACCACTAGACTTTTCTGACAGGGTTTTTGAGTGTCATCGAGTGACATGTGAAAGTATGTTGTGTGTGGGGCTACTATAAAGGAGTTATTATTATAGATTATAGATCCAAATTTAGCGTTTTTTAATATTTTTTAAGCATGACAGTAAAACTTGAACGCCGTTATAAATGGCATAAGTTATTAAAACATATGCTTGTTTACTGTGAAAATGTTTAATAATGCTTAAAAATACTAATTTGTGCATCTCCTGACATGCATCTGCAGCCATGTTTACATTGTAGCTGCTGTATTTTGAGAAATTTTCATACCTTTTGGATACCCCTGTGGTCCTGGAAAATCTCAGGTTTATGGGTTATCTAGCCCTTCCCCTTAGCCCTTTAAGCTAAAGAGAATTAGGACACCCCTACCCCTTCACGTGAACAAGCAAAACGAGGCATAGGGGTAAGGGGAAGGGGGAACAGCTAAAGGGGAAGAATTGGAATTGGGCCTACATAACGTCTTAGATTTATAAAAATATAGACAGCGCCCTCTAGTGGATTAGTCAGCTAAATGTGCAGTGAAATGTATCTGGAGCAACATATATTACATTTTGCAAAAATAGGCTTGCAAAAAATTTGCTTTTCAGAAAATACATATTCTTGACCAACAATTAGTCTTTTTATTGAGGGCTGTCAAAATTAGCGCGTCAACGCATGTGATTAATTTGTGCTATTTAATGCATAAAAAAAATTTACGCATTTAATGCAATTGCATTTTTTTTTCCTGTTGTGGCCGACGTGTGTTCAAGGCCGGCGTGTCCATAGAGGCGACCTAGGCGGCCGCCTTGGGTGGCAAAATAGTGAGCGAACACCCCGGTGTGTGTGTGTTGTCCCCCGATGATGTCAATAGACTGGACTGTCTTAGCAACTGGCTAAATGTTAAGGAGGATGAAGCTAAATTGTTTCTGCTTTATAATTAATGTTCTCGCAATACATCTTTACAATGAATACAATTGTATGTATTTATCCATTCATTCATTCATTTATTCATTCATTCATTTTCTTTTCGGCTTACTCCCTTTATTAATCCGGGGTCGCCACAGCGGAATGAACCGCCAACTTAACCAGCATATGTTTTACGCAGCGGATGCCCTTCCAGCTGCAACCCATCTCTGGGAACATTCATACACACTCATAAACTACAGACAATTTTAGCCTACCCAATTCACCTGTACCACATGTCTTTGGACTTGTGGGGGAAACTGGAGCACCCGGAGGAAACCCACGCGAACGCAGGGAGAACATGCAAACTCCACACAGAAACTGACCCAGCCGAGGCTCGAACCAGCGACCTTCTTGCTGTGAGGCAACAGCACTACCTACTGCGATACTGCGTCGCCACCAATTGTTTGTATTCAATACTTTATTATTATTATTATTATTATTTTCCAATTTACATATTTGCAATGCCTGTATTTTGGAATTTTTTAAGGGGGATTCGTGATTAATCATGATTAATTACAAAAAAAGTGTAATTAATTAGTAAATTTTTTTAATCAATTGACAGCCCTACTTTTTATTCATCAGCAATTATTTTTTTTAATTGTTTAAACCTACATAATTTTATTTATAAGTTATGCATCAACGACACAATCATAATGCTTCTGACAACTCTGTCAGTCTTTACTTGAAATGTACAAAACATTTGTGTCGTTTAGAAGATATAAGCATAATGACTAGTAGTAAAATCAGTAAAAGCTGATTAGCGAGTTAAAGAGCTTTTCTGTTCGAAAGAATGCATACACTAAAAAGCCTAACAAAATCTGTGCTCCTGATTGAGGTATTCCAAGCAAAGATTTTAAATTTTATTTAAATTTTAGTTTTATTTATTTGTATTTTTTTTGATTAGCTAATTATTTATGCCATATTCTAATTTTGGATTAAAACATAGCGTTAGAAAATTAGATATTTATGATATGTTGATGCAAAAATTGTTGCTTAAATGTATTGTGCATCTCACTGGCTATCATTAAATTGACTGTATTCCCTCTGGAATTAAGCACTGGCCTATAAAAACCCATATAAATGGATGTATCTCATACCTCTAGTGCATGTGAACTGGTCAGCAGCGAGAGTCCAGCCAGACGGACAGGCACAGGAGTAAAACCTGGGACCAACAGCTGAGAGCAGGCAGATATGAGTGCAGGGGCTTGAATGAGGGTCACATGGGTTATAACCTGTAGGAAGAAGACGGAAAAATTCTTAAAAGGGTCCTATCATACTGTTTATACATCATTAATTGTGTAATGTTGCTATTTGAGCATAACATTTATCAGCAAAGCATCTACAGCCAAGTTAATCTCTATATTAGTAACATTGTTTCTGTACTCCCTTAAATGTCTTCAATATCCTGAATTTAACCACTCAAAAGGGGACACTAGACTGAGTTGTTGGTAAAGTGTTGTTGCTGCAGCTTCATAGATCTCTTATACCAATACACATGAGAGTTCTACTCCAATGGTTTTACATTCACAGCAAGAACCAACATAGTGTTTTTTGTGTGTTTCTGATATAATCTTATGAACATTTGACAGATGAAATTAAAGAGAACTTAGCGACATCTGCACTGTAAAAAAAAATTATTGCTGACTTATTTTTTTTAATCAAATGTACTTTTCTATTGTCACGATCACCAGCGATCTACAACCAGAAATCGCTGGTAAACACTCACATTCACATGAACTACAAATCCGCCATGTTATGGACTACAACACCCTGTTATGCAACACACACACACACAAACACACACGCACACACACACACACACACACACACACACACACACACACACACACACACACACACACAACTGGTTCCAGATCATGGCTGATTACACTCCCACAGCTGAATATTTGATATTTATATTGACATTGGGACTAAGCCCTTGAGATGAACATTCTCATTTTCAAGGGGGTCCCACAATTAATTGCAATCACATAATAATAACACCAGAAGACAAAAACTAAACATAACTTACACAACATCCAAAAAACATAACATACAAAAATATATATAAAAAAAGAAGGGGGGGGAGTAGTAGTATCCATACATACATTTGCATATATACATAGTACAAAAATATATACAAATCAAAGTATCAAATCAACACATAAATAATAACATCCTCAGAAAAAACAAGTAGAATCCAAAGTAAAATAGGATAACAAAGTTTGCTTAAAGACCTTTACTGATGTAATGGATCGAATGTTAGCAGGTAAATTATTTCAATCTATTGGACCCTTAAACATAAAAGCTCTTTTATCAATAGATTTTTTACAACGAGGAACAAAAAAATAAGTCTGAACAGAATGTCTAACTTGATAATTTACAGAAAAAAATACAAAATATTGTTGTAAATAATAAGGATACCCAAAATGAATACATTTAAATATGAATTGAAGCCAGGGAATGTGTCGTCTTGTGTGCAAGGATGGCCACTGAAGCAGATCATACATTATACAATGATGTGTGTAAAAAGAACAACCCAGAACAAATCTGCAAAGTCTATTATATGCCATATTAAAAGGAGCAAGATCTAATTTCGATGCACTCTGATAAACAATATCACAATGCTGCTCAAGGACTGATTAATGCACTTCATAAGCAGCACAAACACAAACAATGTGGGTGAGTCTTGATATCTGTTATAGTGACATTACAACGAGTTTCCTTTGTCTTGTTATTGCAGTGTTTTGACCCTTGCCTAGTGTATGTCATTTTCTCCCTGTCTGCTGCCAGCCTTCTGACCATCTGCCTGTAGACTTGACTACGACTCTGGATTGCCTGTATACATCTTTGTGCCCCTGTGTTGACCATTGCTTACCTGACCTCGCTAATAAACCTGCAATTGGATCCGCACCGCTGTTGTCAGTGTCACATCCCGGGTTACATATAGTCATCCCAACTTACATCAGTCGGACTAAAAATATACAGTTAAACTTTGTATAACTTAAGTAATGTAATTGAAGCCTGATTAATTTATTAATATTTGTTGTCTTGAATGACATTTTTATAGTGTGTCAGTTTCCTCTCTCAGAATGCCAAATACCCGCAGTTTAAACTTAGAAGACTTTAAAACACATGCTTTAAAGGCTCCGCCCTCTTCTGAAAAGGGGGTGGAGTCTGCAGGTCATTTGCATTTAAACAGATGCATGAAAAAATCAATTTTTGGATTTACAGCATGGTATATAAAATTATTCTATGGGTACTTTGAGCTGAAACTTCACATTCTGGAAACACTTAAGGCAAATATTAATCTTGTAAAAAAAAAAAGGGCACAATAGGACCCCTTTAACGTATTCTTGCATGCATTCTTCATGATTCAATGGTGAAAGTTATTTTAAAAGATGTTATTCTTGGATGGATAAAGTTTTCAGTACCTAACAGGTTTGTCTGAGACAATTCGCACTGTGAAAAGCGTTAGACAAAGGTTAAATTAAAAACGAAATACCTCTGTGAAATGTTTTAGTACGTTTTTGTTTTAAGCACACACACATAGTTGTAAAGTGTGGTACCTGCTGGCTGTCTAGCCGGGTGAAGTGCCACCAGACCCATTGGCTGGGGCAGATTATACAGCATCACCGACTGGTTCTGTCCGTGCCACTTGTTGGCCCGGATCACGCGGTTGACGTATCTGTCAGTCCAATAGACAAAATCCTCAAAAATGGTAATTGCGTGGGGATGTTGCAGTACCTTTCCATTGAGAAACAAGAAGTGATTTATTTATTCAGATGTTGATTGAGTTAAAAAAACAAGCAGGATAATTAAAAGAGAAGCATACTTCTTGCAAATATGAAAACACAATTGGTAAATATGTTGAGAGCTTAGATTACGTTGCATGCGTTAATAAACTTTTTTTTAATGTGTTGTCAGAAATCACTTAATTTAGATACATTTCAGAAAGCTTTTCTTTGTGTATGTTAATGTGCAACTTAATTAATGGATATTCTAACGAAAAAAACAAGAGCATTACATGTAAACACAAATGTTAGTGTATTAAACAAAAGGTCTCACCAAATCACTGGCCAGTACTTGTTTTCGGTTCTTTCCATCGTAATCACAGTAGTCTATAAAGTCTAGGTAAGCATCAGCGAAGTATAGTAGACTGTTGGGGTAGTCAATCGTCAAGCCATTGGGCCAGTAAAGTTTGTTGCTGATGATTGTAGTCCTTAACTTTCCATCCATACTGGCTCTCTCAATACGAGGATTTCTGCCCCAGTCCGTCCAAAACATCAGATGAGTGCTAAAATAAATACAAAAGAGATTTGTTCAACCAATTCTCATTGAAAATAATTTTTTAAGATGAGACATCTCTTGTTAGTGTCTGTATCCAATTACATTTTCTGAAAATGACTTTATACAGCATAGAAAACCTTTTTAAACGGAAGCCCAGTGTTTACTTTACTAACACAGTTTTTAGAAAACCTTTGCATGTTTAAATGTCAATTGAATTTGCATGCTTCTAGCATGCTTTGCACTAATATTTTAGTACTTTGACATAGAAGTGGCTTTTTTTGCACATCTCACTATGCTAAGTCAAGCTAACAAAAAATATTGTAGTCTTACTACTTCAAATTAGGAATTAGAAATTTACTACCAATTTCAAAATAAAATAAAAAATCAAGTAGATTTTTAGATGTTTAAAGCATCTTTAACGTTTTGATAGCATAAATTATCATGTTGCTACCATTAGTTACAAGCATATGTCTAGCAAGGATAAAAACTTTTTTATTTAATATTTATATTTTTATATTTTATATACAGTTGAAGTCAGAATTATTAGCCCCCCTGAATTATTCGCCCCCTGTTTATTTTTTCTCCGTTTCTGTTTAACGGAGAGAAGATATTTTTCAACACATTTCTAAACATAATAGTTTTAATAACTCATCTCTAATAACTGATTTATTTTATCTTTGACATGATGACAGTAAATAATATTTGACTAAATATTTTTCAGGACACTTCTATACAGCTTAAAGTGACATTTAAAGGCTTAACTAGGTTAATTAGGTTAACTAGGCAAGTTATTGTATAATGATGGTTTGTTCTGTAGACTATCAAAAAAATAGCCTAAAGGGGCTAATAATTTTGACCTTAAAATGGTGTTTAAACATTCAAAACTGCTTTTACTGCTTTTAAAACTGCTTTTTTTCTAGTCAAAATAAAACAAATAAGACTTAGAATAAAAGACCAGAATAAAAAATATTATTAGACATACTGGAAAATGTCCTTGCTTTGTTAAACATAATTTGGGAAATATAAAAAAATAATAATAAATCAAGGGGGGCTAATAATTGACTTCAACTGTCTATATGTATATATTTATAGCACAAGTTGTTTTAACTCAGCATTGAGTCAAATATGAAAGCACAAATTTAACTTTGTGTTATTTTTCAATTACATTTAAATTAAAACTTTTATCACAACAGTTGGAGTTGTGATCTATTTTAGTTGCCTCAAAATAGCAATATGTCAACTACATGCCTTAACACAGTTCAGACCAACACACCCTTGGGAGCACAAACGAGTGCAAATGTATTTGCTGTTAAAACAATGTGGTGCAGGATGTGGAAATGATACCTGCGTTGAGCTGAAGCTAGCAAAAGCACTTGCATAGTGCCGGGCGCCACATCTACAGTATGCTAGGGCCCAAAAAATGACCTTTGGAGCCACATGGCAGACAATTGTAAAGCACCATGTCTTACTTGTTTCTAGGGTCCACTACCAGACCCCTTGGGTTCGTCACGTTTTCACTGATCAGCACCGTTCTGTGGGAGCCGTCCAGTTTGGACACCTCAATGGTCTCCAGAATGTAGTCAGTCCAGTACAGGTTTCTGCCGACCCAGTCAACAGCAAGACTCTCAGTGACGGTCACTCCACTGTCAAAGATCTGTTAGAGCAGAGAAATGATATATCAGTGAGATGATGCTAATGTTGACTGTAGAGGTGTCATTTGTGATGCTCACCACTGTGCGGTCAGTCCCATTTTTGTGAGCACTCCATATCCTGTCCTGCGTGGTGTCAGACCAGTAAATACGGTCAGTGACTGAGTCGAAATCCACCGCTACAATGTTACGTCCGTCTCGCACTAGAGAGCGAATAGCATTGGGCTGGGCGAGGATGTCGTCTGATATAATCTGGTTCCTACTAGCCACTAAGAGCAAGGCCTCTCGAGATCCTATTGGATTGAGAAAGAAATATTATTATAATTTAATAATTACTCTTTGTATTCTTTTGATTAAGATTTTATATTAACATTTATGATTGAATGATCAAATGTAATGTATTTCTATTAGGAGTCTTCTATTTCTATAAAAGACTCTAGCCTTCAGTGTCATTTGATGCTCTAATAAAATCACTCTAATATGCTGATTTGCTAACTCAAGGAAGTATTGAGTCTAAAAGAACAGCTTTTATTAGAAATAGAACCTTTATTGCCACTTTTGAGAAATTGTGTGAGTTGTTAAAAACTCACATAAAACATAACATAAAATTATAAATTTCTAATATATATATATATATATATATATATATATATATATATATATATA